>JAUBNQ010000026.1:22284049-22300127 GCA_032353495.1 Ctenopoma kingsleyae | reverse complement strand
TTACCACAGTGAGAAGTTCTGTGCGCATTTCTGCAGACATTACAGGCGCTAACTTTATTAATTATTCATGATTATTAGTTGTCCCCGACACAGATTCACGATCAGTCGGATTGATCGGACGTCGGAGTGTGACAGTAAGTTATTGTGAAGTTTTCCACATGCTGTGCTCAGGTGCTGCATCAGGAAAGTTTGCATATTTAAAACACACAAGAACCACTGCAAAAACTGTCATTATATCCAAGTAGTGTAATGGTAATGGCGGCCAACGCGTTTCCAGATGTAAAGTGTATAAAAGTCTGACGTTGGCCATTGAGCGGAGACAGTTCACCTGTAAACTATAGTAGTATTATGTATTTAATGTTATTGATTAATTTATGTCAAAAAAGGTGTACCTGCGTACTACTGGTACACGTACCATAGTTTGAGAATCACTGGTATAGGCTAAAAAATCAGTAGATTAAAATAAAAAGAATATAATTGATAACTGCAATACTAGATGTTGAATGACTGTTCTATTATTCCACATAGTTCAGTGTCTTTTTCAGAACATCTGCTTCCAAGTAAATTTACATGTTCATTTGCATCATACAAATCACAGCAGGTGACAACAACAAGCTACACTGCTGCAGTCAGTCAGCATACAAAAACTAGTTCATCATCACTGTGAGCTCTCTGGATTTCAGGCATAAAGTGATTTTTTTTAAAAATGCAGCGCCATTAAACAGCTGAGACCAGGCAGTCAGGCAGAGAAGAACGTCAACACATGCTGAAGAGCAGAAGGCAGAACATCATCACCATCATAATCATCATCATCCCTCCATGGAAAGGTCAGATATGATCCACATGTGCAGGCAAGCTTACTAGTTAAACAGAAAAAGAAAAACATAACAGCACCCAGATGTAGTCATTACTGCTGTAGATAATGTCTGTGCTGGTTGTGTGTGTTTTAATAAATCAGCCATTTTGAATCTGAGAAAACAATCTGGGGCATTGCATAAACCTTTCTGTCCTGTCTTGAAAAAGAAAGAAACTACTGGTGTACTGAGCAGCATACACAGAATAGATCTAGAACAACAACAACTGATGACAGGGTCCCCACCCACAACCTACCCCCAAAAACAACAGCGACATCACCAGCAACCTCTACACAGCAGGGGTAAGGGTATACAATATAACATAGACCCCATATTCTAATATATAATACAGGGTCCACCCCGTCTGCAGCAGTAAGAAACGAAACGCAAGGCTGGAATAAGCAAACAGAGGTTCAGGGATTAGGCACAGATTAGATATATATATCTACAGTCTGCTGAAGACAAGATTAACCTCTGGCAAAGTGCTGGAAAGGCCAAAGTGTGGAGGAAGAAATTATCTGCTCAAGATCAAAACCACACAGACTCATTTTTGAATTGTGGTGGAGATGTGTGTACCAGATCTTTGCTTTAGGCTCCACACAATATTTCTGCTTCATCAATTTTGAACCTTTTTTTAAACTATCATTAATCTGACTTCATGATATGACCACAATGTTAAATTAACAACCTAATTAAAATTAATGGAGAACGCTTGATAAATTGTGTCTTAAGATGAAAAATAAATGTTTACAGTTAATGGGTAATGCTTGATCTCACTGGCTGTAAAACAGTAATTACATGTCCCCGAAAACTCTTTGTGAAAGAGGAATAACCTGTCTGTTTCATACTTGGTTTTTGGAAAACACTGGAAGTGGGTCCCATTGCTGTAATGACAGAAGGCTATTGCTGAGAGGGTTGGTGGGATGCAGTACTTAGTGGGTGTAGCATTCCAAAAAAGGATGACCAGTTATAAACTTGCACATTGCTTGATGTCAAGGTGTGTAGCATTATGAAACACCTTTTTGCCCAGACTGAAACCTGGTGTATTTAAACTTGTAAATATAACCGATTAACACTTTAATTGTATCACCTTAAAAACTCTACAGTACAGTACAACGGGATGCTCCAGGATTCAGATCAGTGAAGCACTTTTCCATTTAGTTTATGAAGCTAATGTTACTGCAGCTTAAGCAGTTTCTGTCATGTTGGAGGAAACATGACAAGTTCCAGCTCACTCAACATGATATCTGTCACAGTCATCCACAACCAAAGGGTACTCCATTTATATTAATATAGACAAAAAGCAGCAAACTTGAGAAGCTGGAGAATGATTGATATGTTTCTCTTCATAACCTAATCGAGTCATATCTATGCTCTAGGTAGTAACGTCAAAGACTGTCAGGTATGAAAACACTGAGTGCAGTTTGCTGTTATTACCATAACCTCACTGGCCAACTATGCTGCGGTTAATAGACAACAGGTTGGCCTTGTAGGACCAGCCTGGAGCTGACTTCATACCTCACAGTGGCAACACTGGTCCGCAAAATGGTTTCCTGAAATGGTTCAGCTCTTATTGGTGGTTAGTGAAAGCCTGAGCTTAAGTTGGTGGAAAAGGTAGAAGGTGTAATTATGAACATGTGAGACACTGGCCTCCCACTGTGATTTGGCTCACTTATGACTACACAACCCAGCTATCTAGATGACAATCTATCAGAGGAGAGGCTGTTACACCACCATCTGCAGCTTGGCATACAGAGTGCCTCTTGTGTTTGGTAGGAACACTCAGTAAAATGTCAGCAGCTCAGAACTCAGTGACATTTTCTGGGGTACCGCTCTTACCTACAGGGGCTTAAAAAGCAGCCTTCTCTGCAAGTTTTCAGTCTCAAACAGCATCGCCTGCGCCTGCGTGCCTCATGATGACCTCTCAGGGACTGACCCTGGGTGCTTCCTTTTTGGCATACATGCTACTTAAGAGAAAGAAAACAATTGTGGGATCTTTTGACTGCTACTAAAAGAATGTGAGTGAAAGCGTTTGGGAACAGACTGGCCTCAGGTCAGCGTGTCGTAGCTGTCTGCCAGCTCATTTTTATTCCTCTCATTCTTTCACTTGTTTCCCTTCAGGACTCCGAACCCCCCCCCCCCCACTTTTCTTAAAAGATTCATAGGTTAGCTGCTCAGCTGTTCTGTCTGGCTCATCTATTACATCTGTCAGTTAGTGCACAGCAGTAACTTACTACAGCAGTGAGGTCTTTGCTATCTGTGGTGGCCTGTGAGAGGATCTTTAGGGACTGACGTAGGAGAAGAGCAGCTGTGACAACATTTACAGTCTGATACAGTCTCTCTCTCTTTCAGAGGGCTGCTTCCTACTATTACTGTCTTATCTTTTCTGTTCTTCCCCTTTTCTTTACTGGAGCAGTCATATTTTTGTCCTTGTTTCTCTCAGGGGTTACAAGCTGTATAGTGTCTTAGTGGTTGGCAGGATTCATGACCTATTTAAATATGGACTGAGAACAGGAAACCAAAGAGAAATTAATGACTAATGGGAACTTTTTTTCTGGGGCATATTGTGGTCCTGATTCTGCTTGTCCTTTGAATGGTTTCACTCTAGCTTTCCATATTGATCAATTCTAGTTAGCTTTTTTTTTTTTTTTAATCCTTGCTGCCTAAGTACCTTTAGGACAGATAAGTGGACTCTAGCAGAGCCCAGAGTGATTTGGAGCCGCTTTTTGTTTTTCCCGATGTAACTAGGGCGACCAATTAGCACAGATGTCAGTAGTGCCATTAATTGCTGTGCAAAAATAGAAATGGCAATTATTAACACCTTCATTCTTCTTTTTATTAATTAATTAACTGAGCTGTTAGGCCTGTTAGTTGAGCTGCCTTCCTTTCTGCCCAGTCAGTCTCTCTGTCTGTATTGGTCATCCTCTGTTACCTCTTTAATAGCTCAACACAGTGTGAAATTTTTAAAGCCTCTTGTTGGTATTCTTGTGTCATGTTGATTTTTTTGAAGTAGAGCTGCACAGCACACAGTGACAAGTCATCCCACAGGCCCTGCAGACCACTAAAAGCAGGCAACAGGGTGATTTTATTGGCTTCTTGCAACACTTCCGCAGACGTCTTACATCCCCTCCTTCTTGCAGGTGTAATGAGAGCGCTGGTCATGGACAGATGATGGATGTGGAGACGTCGTACTCAGAATTCATCAACTGTGATCGCACAGGCCGCAGGAACGCAGTGCCCGACATCGCAGGGGAGGGGACAGTAGTGGCCAGCACCAGTGAACTCACCAAAGACCTGGCAGAGATGGACCTGAAGGCTGCAGGTCAGTAAAGTAACGTGACATTCATGCAGTGCAAAATCCTGCGTGAGCTGTGTCACCGTAGCTACTGTGTTGGCCTCTTGATTTTTGAAACTGCATAGGCCGCACTAGTCCACGGCTCCTCGTTGGTGATTGGCTTGTTGATTGGAGGGAACCCCTGACCAAATCACGGTATCGGAGAGAAACACGTGAATGAGAGCAGACCTAGCTAGAGACTAACATTGTCCCAATGAATTTAGTCAGAATTAACACACAATTTAAAATTTCATTCACCAATATAATCGAAGTAGAACTCATGTTGAGGGTTAGGGTTAGACCTGAACTCGTAACGTTACTTGAAATTAGTCATAGTTTCCCAGTCGGAGCAGCGACTTTGAGAGCCATTGTAGGACACATTTACAAATAGGAAGTCGGAAATATCCGACCCCAGATGTGGCATCAAATGCAGCATGTGACCAATCTTTTAGGAAAGTGTTTTTAAAGACTGGAGTAACCCATGGTTGAGTCTGAGTGATGGGTTACAGCAGCATTGAGCAAGAGCGCATAAAGATGTCGCAGTGTCTCAGTTCATTGTAAATGTAGAGTTCTTCCAGAACAAACATTTCATTTGGAGTAAACGGAGCTGACACAGTTACTCAGTGTGTCAGTTTACCCACAATTCATCTCACACTAGTCCACCTGAAGATGGCCGAGAACTACATAGCCTCCGATCAGTTGGATTGTAGTGATTATCAGTCTGTCTTTAAGAAACTGGTGCCTTGCCCAGAACGCACCATAAAATCAAAATCTAAGTGGCATTGTAATATTGTTGTTGCGTTAGTGCTAAATGAGCTTTAATGGCAGCGAAATGCCTCATAGTCCTCGCTTCCTCTTCGCCAAGTTCGTAGGAAGAACATGTCTAAAAATGATGCATAAGTTCACCAGACTAAACATTGTATGTTACATTGTTGTTCTTACCAACTTCCTTCTCAGTCTAAGACAAGTTTCCCATGTTAACCAGTTTGACAGCTATAAATCAAACTGCTCCAGAGCTGGTCTGGTGGGAAGCTTCAGATTTAGGAATATTCTCATATCATGCTGACAGTGTGTTACCACAGGAAGTTGTAGTTCCTTCCTCAGGGTTCTCATATTTTTTTTGTGGAGCATGAAAGCAGATTTATTGTCAGACCATTTTCAGACTTCATTACATACAGGATCTTTGATTCGTTTGTGCGCATTGTTCCCAATGTTTTCCTGTAGGAGGAGACCCAGGGGCCCTGCCAGCCCCTGAGGCAGAGGGCTCCTCCAGCCAAGATGCCCAGGGAAGTGGCGGCCCATCCTAAATTCTGCCAGAGACCAAAAGGGGAGGGGGCAGAGCCGAGGAGAGATGAGTAGAGAGGAAGGTGAAAGTGGAGATACATGGAAACAGGAAAGGGAGAGTGTAAATTGGTTGTCCTAACCGGACACAAGGACACCTTCACTCACTGCCGGCCTGTTTGGAGCTTCATCAGCCCCAAATGTTCGCCTTTTTATTGGATCTGATTAAAACATGGGGAACAGAACAGAGGAGAAATGCAAGCTTAAGATGGTGTTCTTTTGCTTCATGCTCTGTTAGTCTTTTGGAGAGGAAAGCACAGAAACTTTGGAGACGGACTGAAAACAGTTCATTCATAACAACACTTAAAACGTTGTTCCAGCCTAATATGGAAATGTGTCATGGAGGGCATATTCATCATTGTTCAGTCATATGTTTGTCATTTTCTTTCTCTTTGTGTGTGTGTGTGCGTGTTCGTGACCCTCTTGTTCGATTTCATCGTGTTTTTTTCTTTTTCTTTTTGTTTAGTAAAAAAACATAGTTATCATACTGTCGTGTATGGACTTCATATTTATTGCTAAATGTTCAGTGATAACTTTGTGATAGCAATTTTCTTTGTGTAATAAAATACTTATGAATTACTGTAACACTTGTGTTTTATCTAATCACGTTTTCATGAGGCATTTTGCACGTTTCTGTTGCATTTGAAATTGGGTGTAGGAGCTGTGAGTGTAGTGAGTCCCCACCAGCGGGGATTAGCATGTTCAGTGCTGACTTGTTCCAGAGCTAGTTATTGAAGGTGTTTGTGTACATTAGGATGAAAGAAACGGTTAATCTGCAAAGATCTGTAGATTTTTAATGTCATTTTCTAAGAAAGTGGTTTGCAGATAATCATAAAAAAAGTTTCATATGCTTTTATTATTCCACAAGTGGCATAAATGTGACTGTTATACATGGAAGTTGCTGAAAGATATTTTAAATCATATATACATAAAAAGAATTAAAAGAGTAATTACCAAATGCAAAATGGCATTAAGTCAGCCCTGGTTTGTCCAGCTGTGTGGCTCTAGTCTGCCACCTACTGTTCAAAATTAAGACTAGACTTTTGGTATTGAGCTGTTTTAACCTGATGTCCTGCAGTTGTACCTGTGAAAGACAAAAAGCATGTGCGTTTCTGACATTGGATTCCCTTATTTCACCTTAAATTAATCAATGGATTTTCACAATAAACCACTTTTTCTTCCAGGTAGTAAGTTCTGAGCCTGCACAGCTAACCATATGTTCTATCCCTTTGATAACAATACTGATACTATCCCCTATCCATCCCTTTACAACCCGACAGGATAATTGTGCATTAAGAGGTTTCCCTGATTTTCTTTATGATGACAGGATGTAAACAAAAGCATGTATCCAGAGTTTTGATCTAACAAAATCTGCAGAGTACCCTGACATTCTCTGGAACTATGTGTAAATACGTAAATGGAATCCAGACAAAACCCGTGCCCTCGGGCTGATGGTGCATGGCTGTGTGAGGTGAAAGCCGCGGCCACGTCATAAACAGCATGTTTGAGATACTCTAGGCTTTCAGTCTGGTTACAAATGGCTAAAAACACATTCCATTGTGTCAGGTGGAAAGATTAAAGGTTCTGAGACGTTTGTGGGTTACACCACAGTTTCTCCTCGGACATCCTTGTCGACTTTAAAAGGCAGTTGTGTGGATCATCCCGTAGGCGTCACGCAGCGTGCGGAGCAGCTCTTTCTTCTCCTCCTCGGGCAGGAAACACGACTCTGCAGAACATATGTTCTGCAGGCGACACACATTTAGTGTACATGAAGATAGCACAGGTAAGACCTAACAATCTCTTAGCTTAGCCTTAGCTATCAATTCCTACCTGAACCTGTAGTATAAAGGTAAGCACATCTGTCTTAAGGCAGACAATGAATATTTAACAGCACGTCTTCAAACTGTCCAGGCGACACTGAGTCACCATTAACAGCAGAACCTTCCTGCCTCAACATAAACACATCAGAAGACCTAAATGTTCCTACACTTTGGTTAAACAATATCTATGGTAATTATAGATCTTTATAGGTGCTAACAGGCAGGTTATGTTAACTCCTCGTCCCCTTCTCTCTAACCAGCTCACTGCTGTAAATTCATATCTCCCCTACAGATATTAGTGCTATCAGTCATCTCATGCGAATCATTTTATTTCCCAAAATGTCAAACTATTCTTTTAATGATCATTTGAAACCTCAGCTCATATGCAAACGTAATAAGGTCTGATTGAGAGGAGTTTCAAATGCATTCAGAACAGTAGCTATTAAACCGGGCTGAGGCTGTTCAGTAAGCAGGGTGTTTCTTTCATGGAAGCTTTTGTTCCGGCTTTAATTAGCAGCTGAGAAAGGCATTACTATGCACCAAGCATCCCCACCCCATGCTATCATTTTCAAACCATATTTAAATGTCTTCTGTGAACTGCTGCTGTAATTATTCAGGCGTTTGATCTCACCAGTCGTTTGAATTCCTCCTCAGTGAAGCCCATGTCTCTGTGCACGATGCTGTAGTCGAGGTGCAGGGTTGAGTTTAAGATCAGAGGGTCATCTGTGTTCAGGGAGTAGTTAGCTTTGTCCTTCATGAACCTGCACGAGGGAAACAGTGAAATCCAAAAACAGGTTTGTGGCCACATCTGCTTTGGTGCATGGCAAATACCAGAGCGCAAAGCTAAGTAAAAGCAGCTCACGTGATGATAGGATGCTGGGTGAAGTCTGGGTCGCAGGCACCTGTCAGCTTACTGGAAACAGGACACATCTGCAATGATCCCAGCACACACAGCCTTAAGAAACTTAATTACTGCAGCGGTTCTCCTTCCAGTCTCCACTAGAGGTCAGTGTATAACTGTGTCACCACTCCTGTGCGTGTAGTATTAATGTCCTTCAACTGCAATAACTTAATAAATCAATCCCACGTTGTATCTGAGAAAATAATCAGTGTGTGATGATGAACAGGGCACAGTTCATTTAATAGGTTGTATAACTGGCATATTGCTGCGCATTTGCAACCACAAATTAATGTGTGATGGTTACATTTTAGTTACACAGTGAGTGTAACAGACCTTTAGCACTGAAGGTTTTTTGTCAACTTAACTACAAGAGATGAAGTTAGACGTTAACATCATCTAAATTGTTATTTAGACCTTTTCCCTGCTGAGTCACATATTAACTGAACTAGTTTTTTGTGAGAAAATGTAGCATTTAAGGAAAACAATTTTAATCTGAATATTACTGCTACTTTATTTTGAAGAAGTGATCAAATCAAATGTTTTTATTGTTACAGGAAAAACAGAAAATGTCATATTAGTACATACTGGATCTCTAAACCTATGACTATCAAATGAAATCATCTTCCAAAGTGGGTACTACCCACAGACTATCTTGGTCTGTCATCAAAAATGAGTTCTGTGGCCTCCTGAACAGAAAATCTTTTTTTGCCTCACCCAATTTACAGAGAGACGCTGTACTGTACAGTTTGCTGCAAAACACAGGCACGAGACACTCGGACGGTTGGACTGTAGCCTGTACCAATGTAATATACAGTAAATATGTAGGGGGTGTATATGATGTGCTTAGTCAAAATGTTTTTGCCAAGACTGAAAATCCTGAACATCACAAAAAGGTTAACATCACTAGTGATTCTGTATTTTGATGAAAATGATAAAGATGATGATGATTTAGCTCCTTACCTCAAAGTGCATGTTCCGAGCCAGCAGCCTTTTGTACAGGTCTCGGTCTTCCAGAGTTCTGTAACCGTGCCCAATACGTTCAGCTCTGAGCACGTCCACAGCCTTAAATATCAGAGGTAGATGTGAAAGGCACAAATGCAGCCGCTGTGGCATAGCTGAACTGTCACTTTGAAAGATGGCTTGCTTAGAGAGACACCATTTTGGCAGTGAGACAATACTGTCTGTTTACTAAAGGAGGCTGAAACATGGCAGCTGAGATAGATACAGACAGTAAAAATCTCTCACAGTCTATACACATCTGTATTTTTATGTGTCTTGCAGTTCTCTGTTGTGGATACTGCTTTAGTCATGTCTAATTGTTGTTGTGTGACTTCAGTGTTGTGTTTAATTGCTGTTGCATGTTTCCCTGAGCTGAACACTGACCACAATTAAGTTCTCAGATGACTCTACCACTCATTATTGCTTTATTGTGGAGTGTTTTACCTCTTTCACCACAGACGCCGGGCCAACCTCTCCTGCATGAACTGTCCTGTGGATCCCGCAGCGCACTGCTTCCTGTCAACAGAATCAGTCAGTGAACACATCACTCACTCAGCACAGCCAAACATCTGCAGTACAGCAGCATCGGCGGGCAGATTTGTTTCGTGTCAGAGGGGAAAAGAAATGTTGCTTTGGTTTTGTGCTAAAGAAGAAAAAGAAGAAAACATCGGTTTCCTCTGAATTTATGGTTCTGTGAAGGATAAATGTGGTGCTGCTGCTTTGCCAGTCAGCAAGACTGTGGTGATGAAAAACTTGGAAATGATCTTCTTTGTTATACCAACGCAGGGCTTTCATCTGTGTAGTTTAGAACAATAATGAAAGGCCTGGTTATATTAAAAACTTATGTTGTCTTCGTGGGGGAAACTAATTACTAACAGCACATCCTTATGGTTTGTTTTCATTTTAGTTTTCTCAGCCTTGGACACATCAAGTGTGGCGTGCTTCATCTGCATGTGTGTAACTAGAGGTCACGCAGTGATGAAGATAACCCTCAGTATTGTTGTGGATTCTGCTCTGTTAGTTATGTACGTCTGTTGTTAATAATTAAAGCATTTTCCATTTTTCCATCCGTATACATTCAGCTTATTATTAGATATATTTATATGGCACTTTTCAAAATAGAAAAAGATACAGTGCATGAGTTATTTCAACAAACACGTGAAAGTCTTTAAACATACAGTGTGTAAATCCTTAGTTTCAGCTAAGACTTGGTCCCATCCAGTGCTGCAGTGTATTACCTGGTTAAACTTCCTCATTTGATTCAGTCTGACAGATAAAACTGATTATGTGCGGTGGTATGTTCTGAACAGGTGCTGGCTGAAAACTAAATTGGGTTTTTCTGAGACAACTCCAAGTTAATGGGGAAGTTAGTCTGGCAGGTTTTCCTCACTGACTTGTTTATAGATAGAGACATTCGAGTCTTCCTCAGCTTGAGATTCTACTCTATGATTCTTTGAGCTGAGCTCAAACCTGTTTCAAAGCCAGATCAGCCGGTTACAGCAACATGAATGCTGCCTTCAGTGGCTGAGAAATGGCATCAGCACATCAGCAGTGGATGCTGGATCACACTGGTGCACAGCAGAGAAAGCTCACAATGAAAATGTTGACATGTTGATGATTAGCAGATATGATGTTTATCATGTTCGCCATCTAAGTGCATGCTGACATTTGCTGATTAGCTCTAAACGCTAAGCGAAGGTGGAGTTTTACGGATATGTGGTCGCAAAAGTGTTATAGAAATGCAATTTTTCACCATATGAGCTGAAAATGATGTAATTTAATGAAAAAAAGTATTTTAATGTAATTTCATGCCAACAAAAGTAGTCTACGTGTTGTCTGCAATATCACACTTCTTGTTCAGTTGTGTAAGAAACCGCAGACTGGTTCCCATATTTAAGAGCATAAAGCAAAAACAGCCACTGTTGAGCTCATGTTATTATTGTTGTTGTAGTACAGGTTATTGCTGTACATTAAAATATGCAAAGTATGTTTGTAAGACACACCAGAAGCCCACACCTTTTTAATCTCACGCAGTGTGCTTTTTTGGCTTTGACATGGACTATCTTACTATTACGGTCATTATACTTCAACACACCCACCTCATAGGCCCTCCTGTGTTCTGGATTGGCTTCACAGTTGAGCAACTCATCACCTGCCAGATCGATGGCCACCACTCCCTCGTTGCGATATTTCTTACACAGCTCCACGACATCCATGGACCAGCCTGGAACAATTAAAATACATATATATTACAACACAGTCTGGCCCCTCAAACACACACATGCAGATGATGTGTGGATGAAATGTAGTGGGACAGTGTGAAAATCTACATGCAGTAGTAACTATACTTATACTGTCAAACTATTCTTTTCATTTGCTGCATCACACATAAGCTTTACATACATCACATGGCCTACATACTGTATTACACAATGTCCCAGACCAACAGTTTTGAAAATCAGAATATGATTTTTTCCAGTTTAATTTACATCCAAGTATAACATGAGATATTCATTATTCTGCTTACACCACAACATGTGCAGCTATTATTTTCTCCCTTAAAGCAGTTCACTGTTACAGTATATTCTCGACTACAATGACAAAAACTGATATTCTGCATACTTTTAGAGAGTCTGTTCAGTGACCAGCCGGGGGATATTACAGCAACTTACAGAATGGCCTAAATGCACTTGGGTTACACAGGAAAACAGCTGCATGGATGGAGCAGAGCATTTCTGCAACAGGTATATTGCTACAGTTACTGTTGCTGCTGATACAGCTCATGTTTCCAGAATCTGCTGGTACAGCTCATACATGTAGTTGTACACAGTGAATGGCACAGTTGCTACTATTGCTATTACTACAACTACTCCAACTATGACTAGTGGTTTTACACGTACTAGTACTGTCCTGTGACAACTATGTATCTCCAGGACAGTGGGGGTTTTAAAGCATTTTTCATACAGTCCTGTGGATTTTTGCTTTAACTTTGAGACCACTTTGGTACAGAATGAAATTTTTGTATGATGGTCATGAAATCTGTATTGATATTCATGGTCCCCAGAGAATGTATGTTAAGAACTCTGGTGTTTGATAATCCTTCAACTTTTCCTCTAGGGCCACAAGCAGACTTTTACTGAACAATCTTAATAACCATGGACTGCAATAAAATTTACTACATGACTCTACTCATCCTCTGACATTTAATTACCTGTAAGTCATCATTCATGACCAAATGCCTGCAAAACTGACAGACTTATTGGCTTCAGCTGTACCTTGTGGTAAACCCCATAAACCCATGAAAAAGCACATCATCACTATTTGGACTTGGACAGAACAGTAAGAAACCTTTTCTCACAAAGTTGTTTTGGGAGACATGAGCATGAACAGTTCATTACTTGGCATGTGGCGCATGCAGCATAGAATGGACCTGGCTTTAATATTGAAGGCCCTTTCCCCCTCCTTGAGGCCCTCGTTCACCAGGTGCACCACATCGTCTGGTGTCAGTTCACCTCTGCGAAAAAGAAAAAACAAAACACAGTGACACAGGCACAGGTTTCACTAGAGGCTGCAGCTTTTCAGATCCAGACTCTTACTCTTCCTGGTTCCATGGTATGGGATCCACTTTAGTGTTGGCCAGAAGATGCGGGCTGTATCTGACCTCAACATAAATCACTCCTTCCTTTGCTTTGTCCTCAACAAACTCATAGGCTATCCTCTTTATGGCCTCTCTGTCTCCACTGAAAAAGAGCAAAGAAAGACACAAAAAGAGTGACATTATCCTTTGACTTACCTCAGTGATAAGAAATAAAACCATTAGCCACTGCTAATCCATCATTTAAACATTGTTGACTGTTTCATAGTATTTCTTTTAAATACATTTCAGAGTCCTGAGGATCCCCTTTGTAATTTTTATTTTATGTCACTGTTCTCTTCTGATAAATATTATAAATAAACACACTACTGTATTATTAATGGATGAATGTTATGTTCTGGATCATAGCAACAAACAGTAAGAGCAGTAAGAAAACTAATAAGTAAAATGATATTTTTATATGTTTTATAGGCAAAGTTCTATTGCTACATCTTGGTAGCAGTTTGGTTAACTATGGAAAACTGTGTCCAAATCACCAGGACTGAAGAACATGAAGCTAACTTTATATGACACTTTTCACATACAGTATTCTGTATGTGCTCTTACTGCTCGTTTCAAATTGTCCAATGTGAAGTGCCACTGTAAATGCAGTTAATCTCACCCTAACCCTCATTTTGCTATGTAAAATATCTTTAGTTGCAGTCCCACAGATAAGCTAAGACAAGGCTTCATCAAAAGGATTAAAAGCATTTACAGTAGCACTTCTCACTGGACAATTTGTGGAAGTTTTTCTCTATTTCTGCATACGTTCAACCTAAAATGTAAAAAATGACATTTGTTCATTCATTCACTAAGGAAAATTATGCATTTGTTTTAATTTTATGCAGAAAAAAGTATGATATCATCTGGGATTACTGAATCATTTGAAATCAGTGGGATGACAATTAGTTTAGTTTAGGAGGCTCTGCCTCTGGACCAGGATGACTTGCCACCAACGATGGAAATATTCATACTTAGTTGTACAAGTAAATACTACAGGAGAATGTCAAGGTATCCATCCATGAACTGAAGCTCAGCAGCAAATGGGTCATCCAGGAAGACCATCACCCTAAACAAACAAGTCATTTAAGCAGAAGAAATGTAATGTTCTGGGATGACTGAGTCAAAGTCCTGACTTTAATCCTATGGATAAACTGTGGAAGGACCTGAATCAGGCAGGTCGTGAAAAGCCAACTTGCATTACTCAGATGAAGCTATATTGTAAGGACTGCTAAAATCTCTTCAACCACGAAGTCAGGGCACATAAATAGTTACTGGACTGTGTTTAGTTAAAGTTATTGTTCTAAAAGAAGGTCACACGAGTTACTGATCACACACATACTTTTGCCATGCACACATAAATAAATGAATAAGTGTAATTTGGCTTATTTGTTTAACTCAGTTCCATTTACTGTATCTAGTTTTAGCACTTGTGTGATATCAGATCAGGTTTTAGGCCATATTTATACAAAGATAGAGAAAATTCTACTTTCTTCTATTCACATACATTTAAGCGCCGCTGTTCATTATTTGATCAATATGTTTAAAAATATTTTTTAGAAAATGAATCTTTATAATGTTCCGCCTGCCTCCCCACAGAGGTAATTTTTATACAGTCCCTAACCTTGTGATCGTTACATGCTGCCCTGCCTGTATGATTGTGCTGTATGATAATAGAGACCACAGGGAAGAACATACTAGGACAGTAACAGCCTAATTTCTCATTTCCAACTCAGCAGAAAACTTTTCATTCCTCATCATGTGATGAAGAACAACACTGTTTCCAGCATTTACACTAAAAGTCAATACTCACACAGGCCTGCATAACTGCTGTCCCCCCAGAATACACACCACCACATCACTCATACAACAATTCTGCATTAACTAAGCTCAGCTAGCAGGTTCCCTGTGTTAGTGACACACAAGGCTTTCAAGAGCCTTGCTACAGATGAGGCCATTCAGCAGAACCAGCCACTACAGAGCATCATTGTTGAAACCTTTTTACTGCCATTGAGAATCTGAAAGACTGTGTTTGGTCTTTTCTGAACAGTTCAGTCCTGCCACTGGAAAACTAAATATAAGACAAAGTGACACCGGAAAGGCTCCTCAAATAACTTCTCTCCTCTTGGTTTGGTTGCCAAGGTGACACTCTATCTCAATAATGATGTGATCCTGTTGTGCATGTCTGGCATTTAAAATTCCCCCCCTGCACCCCCCCATGCTGCAGAATCACATTACATAATCTTCTTTGTCTCAATGCCGTCAACCATAAAACTACACTGTGCTTTTAAAACTTTGGATTGATCATATTTGTAGTGAACACACGTGTGTGATAACACACGGCTGGTGTGAATGGACTTTAACTCTTATCATAAAAATGTCTGTGACACTACTGAGGAGGAGCCTGTTAATCACTCAGATCTCACTCTTTGCTCTCCCGGTCACCTACTCAGCAAAAAAAAAAAAAACGAACACATTTGGTAATTATGAAGCTCAACCATTAAAGACATGTCAGCACTTACGCAACCACGTGCATGTACACAGAGAACTTGTCCAAGAACTTGGTGAGGGTGGAGGGCTCCTGGAGGATAATAATGGGTGTCATCTCCTCCACGGTATCAGCTTCCAGTCTGATGCTGCGTCTCCTACACAGACGAGAGGGACAAAGGACCAGTTCAAGGACACTGCTGAAATTTAAACCAGAACTTTTTCTACTTCAGCTGATTTGCTTTGTTGATGTATTGAAGCCTAAGCTACTGACTTGACAACTTTTTGTAATTACTCCTGAAAAAATTATTATTGAGCCATTGAAACTATGCTAGAATTTATACTCTAGAGCAGGGGTCTTCAAGTATTATTTAAGGAGATCCAGGTAGAGAAAATTTCCTCATGTCTGGGTCCGCAACATCACCATGTTTAATTTGCATTATTATGTTTTCATACATCAATATTCATTTATATTCATATAGAAAGAGAAGTAACCTGTCATTAAGCTATAATTCAATGCCATTTTAACAATATTCAGATGTAACTCTGGACTCTGGAGAGATACATACAATAATAAATAATAAATAAAATAAATAAGAATAAAGCTGAGCACCGTCATCTACAGCTCAGACTGTGGAGACTTATACATGTCTTCATGCAGCTGATCTAACATCTCTAGTTAATACCTCACTCTTCTTTATTTATTGG
>JAUBNQ010000026.1:22270498-22283923 GCA_032353495.1 Ctenopoma kingsleyae | reverse complement strand
GAGTAAAGCGATGATATCTGAAGCGCAAAGCAAGCGCGCTCCCGCAGGACAGGACAGAGTCTGGGTCCGGATATGGACCACAGTCCGCCAGTTGGAGGCCTCTGCTCTAGAGCCTCATGAGTAATGGCTTTTGAGGCAGATAAAAATATGTGACAGATAAGGCTGCTCTAATTGATCAGTGGTTTGATCTCTGGCCGTCTACATGTTAAAGTGTCCCAGTTTGTCCTCTAACTATTTGACTTAAGTTATTAATATTCACAGTCTGGTGATCCTAACCATATCAAACGAGATTTTTTAAATCTTCTTATCTATTTAAACATATGTATCTAAGACTCTACGTAAACACATAAAATCTAATGTCAATATTGAAGAATTCTAATAAAATGAAAAGTAAACTAACTCACTTGGCAATGTCAAGAATAGTCTGCAGCCGGATGGCTCCATCGAGGTGCACGTGCAGCTCAACCTGTGGACGACAAAGACACAAACTAATAAATAATCAACCAATGAGAATGAGTTAGTTTCATACATATGAACACTTGCACTTTATTTGAGTCTGAGGGGACAGTGTAGTTTAGAACAGAGGAACAGTGTCAGACATCGAGTAGTGTTCAAAAAAGAGAGCAGCAAGAGTGAGCGGTGACAGTGGTGTCACAGTTCAGTGTTTTGGCTGCAGCCCACCGTGGAGGCAGTACGCATGACTGGGCAACGAGTAGTGGAAAGACCAGGAGTGCCAGAGCGTAAGTGTTCTGGCACTGCTTCCACAGCTGAGAGATGTGATTTATTCAGGCAGATGACACCAATAAATCTCTGCTCCTCCTTCCACAGTCAAGACTTAAACTACACTCTTGAGTCATGAGAAATTCACTTCAAAAAGCTCCTAACAGGGACTTAATTTGAATGTTGAGGATTCAGCAGCATTTGAATCTGAATTGTTTGTGGGTTGATTGCTGTCAGTTTAATCCTTACTTATTATATAGTGCAATATATCTGCCATTTTCTTTCAAGTGTCTTAAATCGAACAGGTGTGTGACAGTTCTGACACCATGACAAACGTCCAGGGTCTTGTGTCAGACTCTGCCCTCATTAATACTCCCTGAAGCACCAACATGTGATACAATATAAAGCTAACAGATCTTGTTGTAAGAGGACCTGGTTTTATGCTAACACTGTGTCTGAAGTAGCTTTAGCAGTTTGTCAGCCTCTGCTCTGGTGCAGTGAAGCGTATAGGTCATCTGTGTTGTGAGGCGTTCAGGGACAACGCAGAGTAAATAGACCATCCACCTTTGTAAAAGTAAAATCAAGTGCTGTATGTTGATTATTATTATTATATTATTGGTTATTTAGTCATAAGTATTTAGTCTCATTCTGACTTTAGCCAACTGCTGAGCACTGTTGATCCTCATCCAGCTGCTCTGTTCTGGACAACTCTGAAAAAACAGGGTCCATCTCATGTTGGAGAGGATAGATTCAAACCAAAACATATTAAGACACTGTGAGACTTGAGGGTATGATGTCATTAACATCTGTTAAAGGACGGATTTGGAAATGGGATGAAGGTTAAAGCACTTAACAGGATTTTATGAAAACGCAAAGACTTTTCTATGCTTTACTCTCCACAGATACTTATTATTATGTATATATATTACGTACGAGTTTATAACAACCGCCTCGAAGACGCACATCTATTTAGGATTCATTATTGAAACACACCCTGTTTTTTGGCTGTGACACTGTTTCAAAATGAAATGAAGTCAAGGTGTGTTTAGATCCTTCCCTTCTTGGCACAACCCTTTAATAAATGCAACATATTTTCATCAAAGAACAGCCTGAGCAGTGATTAATGCTCAAAAGATCAAAACTAATCAAGTCAACCTGCAGATAATGCACAGCAGATGATGAAAATGTTTAGTAGTTGCCGCCCTAATGATGATCTAAAATATGGTTGTGCTCTACAGCTGTGTCCATCTGTGTGGGGCAAAGGGGAAAAAATCTCCATCGTGAGATCAGATGTGTATACACAACAAGAGGTCGTGTGTAGAGTTGAAACTGTTCCTGTTTTCTTGCCTTAAAAGCCTGATGTGCCAGCGATACTGCAACACCACTGACAGATAACAGCTGGTGAACCCATCTGTGGATGTTCTTGGGAGTAAACACAACACTTCCTGCAGTATATTGTGGTAAATTACATAAGTCACTGGAGATAATTTGAATTTGTGTGTTGTTGTGCAACAGGCTCTTATTGATTGATTTATGTATGTAGGATGTTATACTACGAACTGTGACTATTTTGCAAAAAAGCTGGAGCTGATCAACCCCATACTGAGCACTATTGCACAATTCTGTGAAGCCACAAAATATGGGAAGTTAATGTCTGGTGTCTGAAAAGCACAGGACTGAAATCCACATGAGGCTTCAGTTTCCATCAGCGCACGAGTTTATTAAATGCCTTTAAACATTCAGTTGATAAAGCTGAACCCTCAAACAGAAGTGAAAGCGCATCGTAAGCTCAGCCTGTCTCATGTGATCATTGCTTTGTCTATTCACAGAACATAAATTATTATTATTCTAACAACCAATTCAACATTTTAGTTTCTTTTCTGAAAATTTGCAGCTTTGTGTCCATGTTCTGTTTGATTTGATGTTGTTCTTGGAAATACGTTGGTTACCACTGTGCACTGGAAGGAATAAATGAAGGAAGCGTTTGAGGTTTTCCTTCTGCCCAGTGAGCACAAGGCCCCAGCACCAGCTACAATAGCGTAACCGAAACAGGTGCTGGGTATTTTCATAGAAAACATGAATTGACGTTTACTCTGTTTCAATTCAATGCACCTGATTAGTTTATATTGGGTCTTTGGATATTTGAAGACATTGATTATATGAAATCTTTCACTATTCCCTGACATTTTATAGCTCAAACAATGAATTAGTTAATTGAGGGAGTTATCAACTCATTCAGTGACGATGAAAATACTCTTCTCATCCCCATTAAAACCCTCAGATCCTCACCAAGTCCTTCTATTACATTGTCCCTCACTGTAATAACCTTGTAACTACTTTGCTGTGAGCAGCATATGAAGCAGGGACCGTGAAACGCTGAAGGTTGCACAATGACCCCAGGAGCTGTATCAGTTCTGCTACAGCATATTAATATGTAATGAGATTATCTCCGCGAGCAGCTGCCGCTCCCCAAGGTCTCTCCCTTAACAATTGATGATCTCTTACTCACACACACACACACACACTCACAGATCCCACAGTCTCTCTTTCTGTGTCTTTCCACTTCACTATCACTCAACTACTCATTTCCTTTCTATTTATCAGCTCAGACTCCATATGCACTCATTAAGCACCAACTCTCCAAAGGCCACTACTGAGTATACGTTTCACGCCTGTGTTCCTGATGTGCATGTTAAACTACCTGTCATTTAAAGGGCCATTTCACTTTCTTTAACCATTAAGCTAGAGATAGATATGTCAAAAAATAATAAAAAAAGGTGCTCAGGGTGTTTGCAGTATTTCTACTGCAGGTGCCTGAAGCATGAAAACACCAGCCCCATGAATGAAAGGGGATTTTCTTCATGTTACATTTACGCATTTACACCAGTACAGAACAAACTGGTAATAAGCTCAGTGTAGATTCAGAAACCAGCCCGTTTTCTGTTTTAATGGGCCGGTGTCATGTATAAAAGCAGGTCAGAGAAGGTCCAGGAATGTGTGGGGTCGCTCAGCGCACAAAGCTCATTTCATTCATCACAGTCGCTCAGCTTGTCAGGTCTTGTTGTTCACGGCCACACGTCAAACTGCGAGCTACGGAAATACCCCTTTATTAAAATTAACCCAAAGAGAGCAGCGGATATTTTTAAAGTGAAAGAATGCTTGATTTCTCTCTTCATTTAAACCGTTCTTCTTCTTCTTCTTTTGTCGCCGGGACGCAGCAGCGCTCGCAGTCATAACGCGCATAAAAGCAGGAAAAGTGTGCGCGTCAGTAATTCAACACTTTCTCACTGCACTCGTTCAAAGTGTCGCTACACTCCGCCGCAGGGATCACGTACCTTCGGCTTGTCGAATACCACTTTGTCGGAAGTGTTCTCGGCCATCGTGGAGAGCCTGCGGCTGCCGGCGAGTCTGCTGCTGCACACAGAGCTGAGGACTGGAGAGCGCAAGCCTATCGCAGCTCGTCTGCCCACTATATACATGACTCAGGGACACGCCTTTGTTCAGCCAACTGCAAAAAGCACCGCCAAGTGTGTTTTACTGCACAACTAACACGGAGGCTGCAGCCTGTGCGTTAACATGTAGGCTGCAGCAGGTAGAAGGATTAACGTCTCCGTATGGCAGCAGCAGCAGCAGCAGCAGCTTTGTGCCCATGTGATGGCAGCTTTACCGCCGGGCTAATTAATGAAGTCAAACAGGGTTAAACACGGAGCAAACTGTGGCAGTGTGAGGAGAAGTGCTCTGCACTGAGGACAGGCTACAAATATTAAACATGAATGTAGTGAATATGGTGGAATAGACCTTTAAGGTCAGATTTGCAAGAGCCTCTGAATGTCCTTTGTCTCCTGTCTTTTCACCTCCTCCTCCTCCTCTGACTGGTGGAGGAATAAACTGCTGCTCTCTCAGACTCAAGCCTTTAATAACAATATGAATAATCTGAATTTCATGACAATCATGTATAATCATGGCACACTTGACATACCACACCTGTTTGTATTAAATATGCTTTTATTTATTTATAATGTTATATATATATATATATGAATTCATAAGGTCTGATGGGGAGATAAGTATCTCTTTCCTTGTTTGTTCATATAACATATAAAACACCTTGTCCTGTATATTCTAATTCAGCAGGACTAAAGAAGACAACTTTCTGCTGGAAGACGTTAAAACTCGCTCCTTTCTGCTTGAATAACAACATTTTATGGCCATTTCTGCATTTCTGTGTTATCTTTTGTAGATGTGTGAGCTGGCTTTCGAGCAACGTGAGTGGTTACTGCTTCAGTACTTATCTTATGACAGATGTGTTCATTTCGTAATTCTTCTGTTTGCACATAAAACAGAGGTCTGTGGGAACGTAATTAAAGCCACAGAAACATCGTTTTACTTGGCAAACAGCGCCATGAAACATCTATTAAAATATCAGGCTTGGACTGTTATTTGTCTCAGGCTGCAGATTTAAGGTGCTAGCCAGCGGTTTTCTCTGCTGAAACTGACCCTGTCAGCATCATCTCTTTGTCATGTGTGTGTGGCTTCTCTCACATCACTCACATGTTCTTGTTTGCTGACTGAGAAGACATTTGACGTACGTTTTCCTGATTTAAAACACTGGGAAACAGCTGCAGAGCTATTTGAGCCTTTTCGCACGTGACCTTGTTGAAAGTTGATTTCAATAGTCCGTTTGCCTAAATCAATGTTTTGCAGCTTTTTGTGAGTGATATCTAATCATGGGAGTAATTTCTCTGCCAAGGTTCTGTGCTTCCTGTTTTCAACCACAGTATGGTACACAGAAATGAGGAACAAGTGAGGAACTATATGATAAATGTGTATAAAATAAATAAAAGTCGTTTCTAAAGAACTCTGACTCGAGCATTAGTTCCTGTATAGAGAACAGACTTGTAGAAACAACAGTATATTAATGTATTAGTAGGTAATGATTAGTTAATCTGTCGTTCCGGACGGTCTCTGAAGCAGCCACCTATAATTTTTTAATCATTAATTACCCTTTAATGCACCTCAAGTGAGGTAATAGACTGTACTGATTAGTTAGTAGCTCCTCAGTACATCATTATTAGCAGACTTACACTTTTTATACACCCTCCCTTAAATTAAAGTACTATCATTCAAAACTGACATGTAGATACTTAGAATTTGTTCAGCTTATCACTAAACCGTGTTCTCCATCAGTGATATGATGGTGAGTCATAGTCTTTCTTCACCCGATCTCACCCAGCAATGATGACGGTTCATAATGTTGCACAAAGCTGGTGGTGCATGGTGCATCATGGACCTATAAACCTGAACCAGACTCAGTGGTGCCAGATGGTGCCAGGTGCATGAGCCAAGAAGGTTTCCTAACTTCTGAGTTTGCTTCTACGTACATAATGCACTCCACTACATTGCAGTTAAGGAGGAAGAAAGATGTTTTGGCTGCAGGTTACAACACCATGAGTGGCATAGTTTTATTGAGCCCCCAGTGGTGCCTGTCCACACTGCTTCAAACTCCCCCATTCAGCAGAAAGAGAAGCATTTTTTCTGTTTCTGTCTGAACACAGTCGCAGTTCCAGTCTTTTTAAGGTCTCCAAGCGCATGCCTCGAATTTCTGCAGCATCTATATTCATTGCAATCCTATGCAGCATGGTAATCACCTGTTTCCCTCCTGAAACCTAAGCAACCACAGATGCAGGGCTGGAAGACAGCGTGGAGAAATGTAGCATTTTGTCTCTCTGAATCTTTCTATTGTTTTATCTTAACTGCCCCAATCAGTCCAGGTTGAAGGATTATCTACTACTATATATGTATGCATTCACAGTTACTACTACTACTACTACTACTACTACTGTCACTGGTCTTTACTGGGACTGCTTTCAGTGAAAGAACACTTCTGGTGAATAACTCTGCAAGACTGAGAGTTACAGACGATTCGTGTGGTGCCACTGTCATATAGCACCACCCTGTGGTTGCACATCACAATAAGCCTGTAGCGTGTGTAGTGTAATTTATTCTGGATTCTCAAATAATTATCCTGTGGCAATGAGATGAGATGATCCCTTTATCGTTTCCGTTCTGGCTGCATCTTTGTAAAAACAAGCATCCATTTCCTGTTGATTAGTGTTTAAACATCCCTCCATTAGTATTCATTAATCTCATTAACGCAGAACTAAAGAAGATGGTTTTAAGAATGACTCTAGACATAAATCTTCTTTGTCGTATCAGAAGTCTTTGGCATCACGTTTTACAATAATAATATTCCATTCAGGTTTTGCGAAACTAGCAACTGAAGAAGGTGAAAAACACAAACAAACAAAACATAATATGCAGTAACTGATCATATTTACTTTAATAAACTGCATTAAATGTTGTGAGGTTTTTCTCCATTCATATAAACTACTGGATGTTACTGTCCACCTGTCACATACGTGAGGAAAGGTTCTGTGTTAAGAAGTAAATGAAGGTGACTTTTATGTATGTGTTGCAGTCAAATACAGTTTGTTACAGAAAAGACTGCATAAGGCCAACTATCCCCAGAGGTGAGACATTTCTAACTGTTTAGATTCTGTCACATTTTAACTAAGACAGACAGACAATCCTTTATATGCTGCTGTTATTTCACTCTTTCTGAAGGAAGGTCTTACACAACATACTGGAAACTGGCTGCAGGGAGTTTTTTTTTTTCCACTTTCTGCAACAAGAGTAGCATCAGTCTCAGTAGCAGTCCGTGTTCCAGTTCATCCTGAAAGTGCTGGGTTAGAGCAGGAAAGGAATTCATTTCTTTATGAACTTTGTGCACAGGATCATCCTTAAATTAGAGGCTCACAATTACCATAAACTACATAATGTAGCTTTCTGGGAATAGCTCTATATTTTGGGAAATACAGTTTTGCTGAAGACTGTTTCTGGGACGGTTGTACTACTTGAGATTTTGTTGCCTTTAAACAGGGCTGAGGTAGCAGTTTCCCTTTAAGTCACGTTTGAATATAAAGCTTAAAGCTGTCTGTAATGTTTTATGCAAAAGAAATCCAACAGTGATTCACCTCTCATCAAAAAGACGTCTTCAGTTTTACCTCAGCATCCTAGGACAGAAGCTTCAGCCGCTTGTCTCAAACTGTACGACACTATGCGCTCTCCCAGCATGAGAAAGACTCTGAGCTGGTCTAACTAGAGGCGAAACAGTCTGGACATATTTAGAAGCAGCTATTAAAAAGAGCAGTAATTATATTAATTTAAGGCTGGCAACTTTGACAGTTGAAGAGCTGAGACAAAAAAGAAAAAAAGATCTAATTTTATTCTCTATACCGAACAAAGTGAACCATTAAGATCCCAGTAACATGTTCTCCTTCAACTGTGTTATTAACTGTGTTGTAACTCTAATGACCTAATTCATAATTGTACATCCAGAAGCTGTTGAACCTATGTTATCATCTCAACACTCCAGAGTCTTATGGTAAGCTATCATGGTAAAAAAGATTTTGTGATTTTGTCTTTTTTTTTTTTTTTTAAAACATTCATTAATATCAGATTTAGATGCATATTGACTCATCCATACATAAGGACCAGCAGTGGGAGCAAATGAAAACAATTGCATGCTGTGAAACCAACACAGTTAACTGCAGAGTTGGTTGATAATATGTGTTTCACATTGCAATAATAATTACATAATGGCCTAACGGCACAGATGTAATTAATATATATATGTAGTGTACCCTGCATGTATGTAGTGTAGTGAGTCCAGGCAGCTCTTATGAAACTTGTTGTGCATTGAAACTTTCCTCATCCCGCCACAGGAGGTCTCTCTGACTACATGTTTGAAAAAAAAAACAAACTGTGCAGCGACTGGTCGAAGGCGCTTGCTGTGTGTGCCTGGGTGCAAAAACCCTTCACACTGTCTTACAGGACTGCAGTCTTCCGCAGTGAAAGAACATACTTAGATAGAGAAGCATTAGTGCAGCAACAAAGAAGCGCTTTTATTAATATCTTCTTGTACTTGGTAGTGTAAGTACAATTTGTTTAAAATACTTATATACATATATACCTTTATAGGCAGATATAAAGATGAAAGATGAAAACATGTGCACCTACTCCTCCTCATCTTTTTTACTTTTGAATATCAATTGCAGGCAACTACAGTGTAGTTACTGTCTATATAACAAAGCTCCCATTACATGTTACCCTCTCAAACGTAACACGGGATGGCAGTAAAAATCTTTACCAGAAACTCAACCCCTGAAAAAATTCTCCAAACACTGTGAAAAATTGCAATGAATGTTTGCAGACCATTTCCAACCACATCCAGACACACGCCCACGCGTTGGCAGTGCTTCTTCAGCATGTCATCGCTGAACCATTTCACCTATAATTTGGTTACAGAGCAGGGTGGTGTGTCCAGCACTCTTTTTACACTCCTGCACACTTAATACTCCAAATGTTAGGAACTAATTTGCTTTGTCTCTGACATGCAACAAGAGGAATTTCATCCTCCACTCGTTCCCATCAAGAAGATAAAACAAATCAATCATGCAAATGTGAGCTGAATTGTTTCTAAATGAGCAGTAACGTTCAGTAGGCATGCTTTCATTCTTCATTCCTTTCAGTGTCCAGAGCTCAGAATGATGCTTTCCCTTATGCTGGAACAACATCTGTATTGACATTTCATCTTCACCAAAGGGGCTAGCATGAGAAGTGGTCCTCAGTGGTCTTCCTGTGTTTCAGTGGTCTCCGGCTGAAGTTAGCAACATCCTCAGCTAAAAATGCTGACCCTGTGTACCTGTGCTAGGAAGTGGTGGCCTTTATGAATCGAGCCCTTGTTGGCTTATTTATTTGTTCTGATGTATTTTTAGTAAGTGAAGCTAGAAATGACTGTGTTGTTGGTTTAGGTGTGAATGCAGGAGCCTATTTTGACTCAGTGTTGCTGCAAAATGCTCTCTACAAACAACCTCCTGAACCAGGCAGTGACCAGAACTGAAGCGATGATGATAGCAAGACTGAAACCATGTTTATGTGTAGCACATTGCATGACCTTTACAGCATCTGGGGACAATGCTCCTCACATCTTATTGCTGCACACTTTAGCTGATGAAATGCACAGCTTGAGTTGAAAGTGATTTGTCCATTAGAGCAACTTTCTTAAAGGCTTTGACGTGATGTGCAGACAGTTGTGTCTATCTTTGCGTGCAGCTGTCACGATGACTGGCTGTGAATGACTGTTGCTTTTCTTTTTGTTGCTGTAGACACAGCAGTGACCTTGGCCCCGTGTACGTCAGGAGGTGACCTTTTGGTCAGGATGATGTCCTCACTGTCCATTCTGGGTGTTCCTGTGGCAACACTGTGGGATTTTCACACATTGAGCTGGAATGCCTGGATCCTAGGTGCCATTTTAGTGAAAACATATGTCAGAAGAAGTCTGTCTAGGCATGTGTTTCTCTTACTGCCACATCTTGACCCATGAATCAAACAAATGGCAGTAATGCTCATGCACTTACACTAAATGTTCCTGGAAAATCTTTTCTCTGATATTTACATGATGTTGTTTACAATTATGTTCTAGGACATTTTTAGCCTCAGGACACTTAAGAGGAATTGAAAAAGTCTCAGTTGATTACTTTAAATTTAGACCTGTAATCATGGTCAAATTGTTCATGCATCGTAACAGCTGTGCACCTTTCCCCTGAAGTTTCACAAGATTGATTTCAGAGGAAACATCTGCACATGTGGGAGGTGAAAGTAAGTTTTCTGCTGTTCATTGCATTATGAAATACCATTACCGTGACTCTCTATTACAGGTTTTATTAACTAAGTTGTTTAAAAATTCACCTTCACTTTTCAGGCTCCTTCCGAGACTCCTGCAGATGTTTGGAGTGGAAAGTGAATTAAACGTCACGCTCTATGCATTCTAGTGGTCTTTTGCTAACTGAGAAATCCTGAGCTGATTTAACTGTGCTATCTGATTTCAAAGAGAAGGCGACATTATATATACAGTGCTGGCAAGTTGCTGTTAGAGGAAACTATTTGCTGTGAGCTGTGTGAAGGACAGTTATAAAGGGAAAAGGAAGAGAAGCAGACAGAAAAGACACAGTGCAGTTTGGTCATTTATTGTGTTTTGAATGGAATAAGACGGCTCAGTCTGCTGACTGTCGTTACATAACAGCTCAGAAATCCTTACTGGAACCATGAGTCAGTACCACTCAGTACATCAACAGCTTGAACAGCCATGAATAGACTACAACTCACACATGCTTTCTGACTTAAGGCTGCAACACTGGACCACTGACATGTTGTTTTGCCATTTGTGACTCATGGCTAATCTACTGTCCTTACTGAAAGGATGATTGCACATCTGGCACAGCCTAAACATCAGACACTTATTATCAAGTGCACATGGAGCTACTCACAATGCACGTGTCAAATACTGTAGGATATAGGAGATGTAATACTTTGATTGTTACTATTACAGCCAGAGACTGGTTTAGAAATGTGTTAATTTGGTGGCCTGACACCTTCAGTTCTCAGTTTGAATCATAAACCATGTACCTCACAATTTCTGACAGCTGGTGGCACCTGGCTCCAGCTCAGAGTGTGTTTATTCTGACTGGCAGACTTGAATACTATCTGGGTTTCACAAATGTCAGTGGTACGTAAATGTACATTTCAGAAGAACCATACAGATAAAGACGTGTAGGGTGTTAGTAAGAAATCCTGTTGAAACTGCACAGTCACAAGGGAGACGTATGGAGTTTATAATCTGATTCTTAACAAGTTAAATATAAATCTGAATACTGGTAAGGTAGTGGTAACGAGTGATTTGCATTCAGCTCAACCTCACACTGACCTCAGATCATGTTTCTCAGCATTCTCTGCTCAAGTTGAAACATTTTCAACTCACAGGAAACGTATTTGAATCAGTTTTTCTCATCTGTGGCAGATTTGCATCTACTTCTAATTTTGCTACCTCTATAATTTACTCTGATTTCTGTGTGAGTGCGGACTGTACTGTGAACTAAATCCCAGCATGTTAACACTGACACTGACAATGATAACATGTTGATGTTTGATAGGTATTATGGTATTTGTTAGCATGCTAATGTTTTATGATCGGCACAAAATAAAAAGAACAACTGAGGTGGATGGGAATGTGATTAGTATTATTATATTACATCTGATGTCCATAAAGAGTCAAAGATTACACAAAGTTATTCCAATTCATCCTGAGTGAGACATCACTGAAGTTAGAGTCATCGGGGAACATTACATCATCATTACAGCATTATTCATCCAATGAGACATCCACGAGACTTTGTTGTTTTCAGTCTGGACCAAAGTGGAGAAACTGACAAATCCAACATCACCATGACTTTAATTGATTTGATCAAGTCAACAAGATTGAATCATGTCAGCTGAATGCAAATAGTTTGCTTTTAGCTGACACGTGTTGGTTGAACGCAAATATTTTGTGTTCAGCCAACATGATCTACAGTGTAACTTTAGCAGATTGTCACCTGTGAGTCTCATTGCAGCTGTGCAGTTCTACACCTTATTTTGTGCTGGCTTCTCTCTGACATATTTTCTTGGCTTGCTGGACACATTTCCTGAACATGTGTTAGACATTTTTGCTCCACAGTGACAAATTCGGTAGAGTGATTTTCTTTTCTTTCAGCACTTCGATCGATGCATTCTTTCCTAGCAGGACAAATAATATTTTCATTGCTTCACCCAGCAGTGTGCATTTTTGAATCAGCGAGGAATCCAATAAACTTTTCCTACATACCATCATGAGCCAAAATAAAATTTGCTTGCTCAAACTGAATGAGAGTCATTGTAGAGGACTTGAGGGTTGTTCACTGTCAGTCAGTCATACTTTATTGTCTGAGAACTTTCCAGCCTTTATATGCTCTGTGAAAAATGTGTTGAGATGTCATGAGTTGAGTTATGATTTCACTTTAATTGAAACTAGCTTCCACTGTTGACATTGTGACTTGATGATAACGTTTTTACACCATAGATACTCATTGCTCAAGCATAATGAAACTAGACATGCTAGACTGTGTTGTGTCCTTCCAAATATACTCAAGATGAGTCAAGATCGTACAAGATCTTTGACACACTAAATACTTATAAGATCACAGTCAGCTGTGTTTGCACATACACACTGTTGTCTGAGGTCTTCCAAACCACTGCACATTATTGTAAAACTCTTGCGTATTAAAATGAAGTCCTTTCAGACTGTGTCGTTTTTGGCAAGTGGACAAAACACCTGGTGCAGCAGCCAGGAAAGCATAGTTTTCAGAGAAGGCTGAATGTGAAGCCATGCATTGTCTATACTGGCAGAGCACCTGGGGTCCACCTGCAACAAGGACCCACATACCTTTCTCTTGCTTTCTGTCTGTCTCCTTCTATTTATAGCTCATCGCTGGTTGTCTTTATGTCCACCCAGCTCTGTGAGGAATGACTGATGTTGCAATTCAGGAATCTGGTGTGGTGCTTTTGACTGAATTCCTTCCATCATGAATGTCGTGCTTTCTGTTGCAGTGACTGCCACGTTTTTGCTCTATATTTTCTCGTGTTGCATCTCCAGCATATACTGTATATACAGTAGGTGCATTATTTTAATATGCTGTGTGTATGCAACAATACAGTAAAAGAAAGTCATCACTCTATGAATGGCAGTGTCAGTCTGTCTGTCCACCACTTTAGTGCCAGTCTTCAACAACT
>JAUBNQ010000026.1:22249203-22260585 GCA_032353495.1 Ctenopoma kingsleyae | reverse complement strand
CACTAATTGTTTTGTGAAGAGCCTTAGTAGTGGTGCAGAGATCAATTCTGTTGTGAGAAATGCACCAAAGCAACTGAAAAAAACTGTAATAAGAATTTTTTTTACCAACCCTGGGTATACAAGTGCCCTACCAACTGTGTCGCTGTTGCCCCCAATATTAAGTAATTGTAGGACTGGTAATTGATTGTAGCTATTGTCTTGTTTTACATTTTGCTTATTTAGACCTGACATTCATTTAGACCTAAGAACAGCTCTGCACTACTCTGTTAAAAAGTCTGTTTTGACTTCAAATTACGCTACACATATTGTAGTATGTATTAAAGCCTTTTATGTACTCAGCAAATTGCACAGCCAGTAAGTAAGAAAAATGTGTGAAATGTTATAAATCAGCCTTTATTTTAATGCTCAGTATGTCATCAAGATGGTTCACAAAGGTTTGGTGAGTGTTTCCTCTCATGTAGCAAGTTTTCCACCAGATGGAGACTCTTACCTTTCCACCCGAGTTAACAATGCAGCCCCTGTATCAACTTTTCAACAATATCCTTACATCTTACAAATAATATCATGTACCTGAACTTTGTTTGCTAAAACTGTTGTTATATAAGAAGTTACATATGGGAATCATTATTGAAATATTCATCTTCAGACTGTAGTTGTATCTTTCCATACACAGAACTGTTTTTTTCACACCTTAAAAAGTCACATGTCACATTTTAATAGGGTGTTCAACAGAATGCCTATATTTAGAAATGACAGTAGAATGATCAGTGGTTTTGCGCAAGAAAAGAGGCAAAGCCTGCTCGTACCTGCTGAACTGTTGCACAGAGATTTGAAACAGCAGTGGTTCAAACAGGAAATCTTTGAACAGATGGTTCAAGTTTTTGTTCACTTTTCAAAAGCCATAGTCCACAGACGTAAGGATCTGCACTGACTCGGAAGACAGAATGAATGAAACTTCCTGTACTAGCATAATTTTTAACTTTGAACACAAATTCCTGCCTCCCGTTTTTATCTTAGTCTTCATCATTGGTCTGGCAGCTAATGGATGGGGATTAAAGTCTTTGCTGCAGAAATGGGGGAAACTGGGTGATGTCAACATTTTTGTTCTCAACCTTGGAGTTGCTGACATTTTGTACCTGCTCACACTCCCGTTTCTGATAGTTTACTACTTCATGAAGAGTAAATGGATCTTTGGAGATGTATTCTGCAAGATAACAAGATTCTGCTTCAACCTGAATTTATATGGCAGCATTGGATTCCTTACATGTATAAGTGTGCACAGATATCTGGCTATTGTTCATCCAATGAAAGTGAAGGGAAGAATATCTCTCATTCACTCTGTGGGGCTCTCAGTAATGGTTTGGTTGTTCGTGAGCGCTCAAAGTCTTCCAGACATGTTCTACACAAAGACTTTTGGAAACAAGCCTGGTAAATGCTACGATACCACCCATAAGATCTACGTTGAGGAATACCTGAAATACAGCCTTGGACGTACATTTACAGGGTTTTGTGTCCCATTCCTCATCATATTGTGCTGTTATGGACATATGATTGTTCTTCTCTGCAGAAGAAACACAGTTGACAAGGTACTGAGACAGAAAAGCTTGAAGTTGTTGTTCATCTTGATTCTTCTCTTCTCTGTCTGTTACATCCCATTTCATGTATTTAAGAACCTCAACCTCTGGTCTAGAGTGTTGACCAAACAGAAAATACACCATGAATGGAATAATGGCGTCTACATAGCTCATCAGATAAGTCGTGGTCTTGTGTGTCTGAACAGTGCTCTCAACCCTCTGGTTTACCTTCATGAAGACATCCCTGCTCAGCTTAGACAGTTACTCCAGCGAGCTCATCACATGCTCAACAGTTTTTTTCTGTCAGAGTTGAGCTCAGTGCCTGTGCCACAAGACGCAGTTGATGCTTAATAAGAATTTTTAATGGTAATACAAACAGCATTTTGTGCAGTTTGTTATGAAGCTGTCCATCACGAATAGTGGTGTAAAGATACCACAATGTGAATGCAATTTTCAGTAGCACTGCATTTTTGAATTATTACATATTTACATTTTTGATTTTTTGTTGTTTCTGTCATGATGTTGTCACATGATTTTCACCGATTCTCAAAATAAATGTGAAATTCAGACAAACCACAGTACTTGGTAACTGCTCTTTTTCAGCCTGTGGAGTAACAAAGATTGCATAATATAGTGGGGTGGAGGTGTAGTTTGTGTGGGGGGGAAGAGGGGGGGGGGTGACCATGCATGGTCTCTTTAGATTTAAAACAGGAACTTGTCAGAGAGAAATTTAAGTGTCCTTATTGTAAACAGAAATGTCACTGAATTGTCCTGCAATGCCAGATCACTGACGACCAATTTAAAATTATGCAGGAATCATACAAAATACAATAGTAGTGTTATGCTTTGTTATTAAAAGAAAATATGTTTGTTCAAACTTCATACCATTAAGACTTGACCTTTTCCCTTCACTTCAAAACCAAACAACTCTTAACCAGCAGCTAAAACCTGTAATAGACATGCACCTTCTAGCCTCCCATCCAGTTTGTTTCCTTCTGTTTACGTAATACAGAAGAAGACATGGGCGACACATTTTAGAAGATAAGATGGCGCCTTAAACCATTTTATGTGTATCTACACCACCTTGAAAGATGACATGTATAAACTTCTGCCTGTGATACAAGATATGCATGAGACTTTGTTCATTTGGCACAATGACCTGTCACAGTTTCTTTACGTGAGGAGATAACCATCACATTATGTGCTCGGATGTGGTGTAAGCTCTGCCTGCTGGTTCAGATGAGGAAGTAGACAGTGTGTTTAAATAAACAGGTCATTTCATGTAAACCTATGTATCACCTACAGTTTGAAAGATTTCGGCACCGTATGAGCAGACAGTGTGCAGCAGGTCTTCTACATCACACAGCAATAACAATATAATGTCATTTACAGATTTATCTGGTAATACTAAATTACATAGCTACATGTTATTTCAGTGGAGTCAAATGCAGAACAGTATTTATGCTATAGAACAACAAAACAAGCTCTGAAAGGATCACACAGGTTTTAAATAAGTGTTGAGGTTGGTCAGTTGATATCAGATCAGTAAATATGGGGTGGATCCGTAATTAACCTGGTAGGTATCTGGTAAATTTGATACACTCTAAAAACTACTTACAAAGCATTTGTCAGGTTTTGTGCTACGCTGGACCCAGGGAGCACTCGAGGAACCTGTAAACTCAAAGGGAATTTAATTAAACAAACATTGCTCTACAGGGCATCAAACAGAAAACTCACACAACCCAAAATCACTCCATGCAGAAGGCCAAAGGAGAAGCAGAAAAGAAGTACAAACTGATAATCAAAATCTGATAATCAATAATCAAAAGAGTGACTAGTCATAGGCCAACAGGGCTGAAACACAGAGATCAGAATACTAACGCTAACACGAGTATGGTATTACAATGACTGAGAAGACGACTCCAAAAGGAACCAAGAACCTATAACACCCAAAGCTATGCTTAAATTAAACACAAGGGAAAAGAGAGAACTACATAATAGTAACAGGCAAGAAAGGAGTAAACTGAAGACAGGGGTGGATGAAGACAGGGGCACTAGAGGTAGGTGACTGATTGGACTGGGGAGATAAGAAACAAGGTGGGGGAAAAGAGCCAAAGACATAAGCTAATTCACAGAAAACATAACAACCAGGGAGTGAAGCATAAACACATTAGCAACTGACTGGACAAAAGACAAGAACCAGAGAACTAAACAGGGGGTGGCTGAATGGAGGACTATAGGGATTACAGGGAAGGAGAGGACAGACCAAAACAGACGAGTGACTTGGAAGCAGATAGTAGGTGATGAACACAGGACGCAGAAAACAGGAGGATATTACCGGATGTGGACGGAAGACACAGAAGTAACGGGAGAGAACAGAACATAATCACAAGAAGCGCAACAGGCAGGAAACAACTGGTGGAAACACGACCGGAGACTTAGGTAAGTGGGCAGAAGAACCAACCGAAGAACGCAGGACACAGGGCTGGAGAAGCAGGTGGTCACAACAGGAGAAATACCTGGGATGGGGCAGAAGACACTGGTGGTCATAACAGAAGAAAAGCAGGATACTGGGCAGAAGATGCTAGTGGTTCTAACAGGAGGGCAGGGGATGTTCATGGTCATAACAGATAACCTGGGAAAGAAAAGCTCACTGAGGGAAGAATATAAAGGAGTGAGAGGTAATGACTAAAGTGAACAAAGCTGAGAGAGTGAACAGGGGGAGCAGCAGCTGGGGATAATCAAGGCAGGAGACCGGGAGAAGGGGCGTGAACAGGTAAGTGAAGGTAAACAGGAGAAACATAGAAACAGAAACAAGGCAGGTGATGAAACAGAAAACTCAAATATCCAATAGGCAGGGAAACTAAACTCTACATAACAGAACACATCTACAGAGAAAACAAAGCTCATAATCAGAGACAAACCCAAAACAAGACATAGAACAAAGCAGGGATCATAACAGCATTAGACACTATAAAGCACTCCAAACACAATTAATAAACTGCAGTCATTTTGTATTTTCTACATATTGTTTTTGTTGCAATTTATTGTATATATGCATGTATAGATGCATTCTGCTTACCTGTTGACTATAAATGTTGTCATTTATTGATTTTTGGACACCAAGTGTTTTAAGAGTTATATATATATATACACTTGTATTACTTAAGCACTTGTTTTAACACCTACTGTGTATTGCTTTGTTTTCTTAGCTCCGCTAGCTTGTTTTTGTACTGTTAGTTATGGCTTCTCTATCTCCTTCTATCTCTTCCTCTCTGTCCTGCTCAGTCTGCCACATGTTTAGTTACTCCACTGCCTCCTTTAATGATAATGGTATCTGTACTAAGTGTAGCTTATTTGTAGCCTTGGAAACTGAATTGGAAACCACCACCACCACTTGAACCACTTAGCTTAGCCATCGTTAGTGGTCCTCCACCACCCCATAGAGACTGTGTCTGCTCCCCGTCCACCTAAATTATATAAATCAGTAATTAACACAAGAGGAGTGAATCATAAGAACTTAATAAAAATGACTCCTCTTTCAGAACAGAATACAAACAGAACAATTAAATGTGGATTATTAAATATCAGATCTCTCTCATCTAAATCCTTGTAAATGACTTGATAAGTGACCATCAGATAGATTTATTTAGTCTCACCTGGCTGCAGCAGCATGAATATGTCAGTCTGAATGAGTCGACGCCCCCAAGTCATATTAATTATCATATTCCTAGAAGCACAGGTCAGGGTGGAGGAGTAGCAGCAATCTGCAACTCAAGCTTAATAATCAACCCCAGACCTAAACATAGTTATAACTCATTTGAGAGCCTCACGCTTAGTATCTCAGATCCAAACTGGAAAAGTCAAAAACCAGTTTTATTTGTTATTGTATACCATGATCCTGTCCTGTACTTCCTGTAGTTTTTATCTGAATTCTCAGTCTCTCACAGTTTTAATCACACCCTCAATTTTGTTCTGACTTGTTAGAGTAGAAATTGATCATTTAATAGTTTTTCCTCAAAACCCTTTGCTGTTTTTTTAACAACATCTGAATTTACTATAATGGAGACTACATCACATAAGAAAGAATTCCACTATAGTAGATTCTTATCTGATACCAAATTATGGAACTGATTCCATCATCTCTTAATCCAGTGACATGTACCCATACAGAGGAGAGCAGTGATCCTAACTTTACTCCTGTACAGGTTGATTATATTGCTTGATTATATTAATATTGATAATGCTACAGCTTCACTGCGCACTATACTTGATACTGTTGCCCCTCTGAAAAAGGCCGCAAATAAGAACAACCCCAGGTTTCTTTTCAGCACTGTAGCCAGGCTGAGAGAGAGTCATAGCTCTGTTGAACCTACGATTCCCTGATCTCTCAGCAGGGACGACTTCATCAATTTCTTTACAAATAAAATGATAGCTATTAGAGAAAAAATTTATCAGAACCATCCTGCAACTGGCATGGACAGACGCACTTGTCAAACAGCTCTAGATTTGTTTGTAAGACCTTAGTCTTGTTTAGACTGCTTCTTTCCTGTAGGTCATGCAGAGTTAATTTCAATAATTAATTAATCTAAATCTGCTACATGTCTCTTAGACCCCATCCCGACTAGACTGCTCAAAGATGTTTTACCTTTGATCAGCACGTCCATATTAGAGCAGATAAATCTGTCTTTAGTAACTGACTAAGTACCACAGGCTTTTAAGGTAGCTGCAGTAAAACCTATACTCAAAAAGCCTACTCTTGATCCAGAAGTTTTAGACAATTATAGACCGATATCCAATCTGCCATTTATCTCTAAAATCCTTGAAAAAGTACTACTTTACCGCAGGGGAAACTTGGCTCGTCCTCCTCAGGGTTCGGACTCCTGTTCCTGATTAACCCCTTTATGGCAAGCCATTAGGGCCAAACATCGCCATGTTTGGAGCGCGTTAGACTTGCGGAAAACGCCGTTTTATGCGCGCGCATGGCTGGCAAAACCCTAGGCGACTGCCTAGTTCGCCTATGCTAAGAGCCAACCCTGAACACAACTAAACACTTTCAACAAAAACTGACCCTGTATTCATAACCCTGTAAAAGTAGAATTCATGGCAGAGCTGCTGTATTGGATTACATTAGGTTTATCTAATTAATTGGCCAGTGAGTGTAAGTCATATGTGTCAAACTCAAGGCCCGTCCCCTCATTTCAAGTGACCCGCGAGAGCTTACAAATTATTTTATTGTTATTATAAATGTTACTTTCAGACTGCTGCACTGTTTCCAATGTACCATACGAACACACAAACCAACTATATTGTTTCATTTTAACACAATACCTCTTCATATACTTGATGAGAGTTGGGGGTGGGAGAGTGACAAGCACGTAATCACTGTCTCTAACAATACATATCAGCTCGGTCAATAACTGTCACTGTCTTGATCCTTGAACTATTTTGAAATATTAGTTCTGCGTTCTGTTCTACAACATTTATTATTTACTGTGATTCATACAGATGTTGGTTGTTGCTGTAGTTTCTCTGCTGTAGTTTCTTCTTTTTTCTCTTTTTGTCAGCAGGTACGGAAGCAGATTATCTGTGGTTTGTTTTTGTTTTTTTTTTCTCTCCCACTCCTTCTGTTGACTTTCTCCCCAATTTCTCTTCTCTCTCTTTCTTTCCTCTGTCCCCCGGTCTTGTCTGTCATATTATGCTTAAATAAAATAAAATAAAATAAAGAAATAAAGGCTGTGAATGATGATAGCACAGCTACACATACAGTATCATGTGTCATCTGTGTTACTGACAGGCCGGTAGAAGAAAAAAAAAAAAAAACTGTCATGACGTGTGACTGTTGTTTGTTGTTTGACTAATGTTTGTGTTTACTGCACCGCAGCAAAATTAGAGCAGGATAAATGGCAATGCTTCCTCGTTAGAAAAAAAGCTGATCTGTACTCTGTTCAGTGTCTGTGCACTCACACAGCTTTTTTTAAAAGATCTACTCACATGTGAGCACCCCAGGTGCAGCAGTTTTCTGCCCCTGCCAAAGTGATGCTCTGTGCAATTGCCTACTTTGCTCATATGGACGTGTCAGCCCCTGTATATACAGTAGTCACAAGTGGCCCTTTGACATCAACAGTAATGGTGATGTGTTTGACACCCATGATGTACTTGATAGAGTTCTGTCAAGTAGCAGGTTTACCACCAGAGGGAGACATCCCATTTGTGTTATTGATGCAGAACACTCCGGTTCTGGGTGGTTTACTACTTCATGACGAGTAAATGGATCTTTGGAGATGTATTCCGCAAGATAACAAGATACTGCTTCAACATTAATTTATACAGCAGCATTGGATTCCTCACTTGAAGAAGTGTGTACAGGTACCTGGCTGTTGTCTGTGAAGATTCTCAGTCATCCAGGTAAAGTTGTCTGAAAGTTGAGTCATGGCAGATACGTTTCATTCTGCATTCCACAGAACTTTGTCAATATGAGGGAAGCTGGTTTGTGACCACAAATTATTTGAATTAAACGTATCTACCTTAAAGAAAGAAGTCCAGTTGCCATGACTCAACTTTCAGTAGCTGGCTGTTGTTCATCCAATGAGAGTAAGGGGAAGATTAAATCTTATTCACTCAGGGGTTATCTCAATCACAGTTTGACTGTTGGTGACTACTCAAAGTCTTCCAGACATATTCTACACCAAGAACTTTGGAAACAACAGTGGTGAATGTCCAAACATAAGATATGTCATGAATGAAATAATGGAGTCTACATTGCTCATCAGATAAGTCGTGGTCTTGTGTGTCTGAACAGTGCTCTCAACCCTCTGGTTTACCTTCATGGAAATGAAGACATTCTTGTTCAGCTCAGACAACTGCACCAGCGAGTTCGTCAGCTGTTTGTCTCTATTGGACTCCAACTGTGTGTCTGTGGCATAAATCACAGACAAAGTTTAACACAACACATGTTAATTTTATCAAAATTATTGTGCTGTGTGCCTGTAAATTGTTGTTGAATTTTAAAAACTTAAGGGAAGATAGCTTTTATAGGGTATAAGTATAAGGTATAATTACAATTGGCCTATACTTGTACTTATGCTTAAGTATGCTTGAAATATATACTTTAGTATATAAAGTATGAAGTATATATCAAGTATACATAAAAGTATTCAAGATTCAAGATTCAAAAAACTTTATTAATCCCACAGGGAAATTGTTTTGCCTTGTTACAGCCGCTCACAGTTCAAAAAGAAAGAGAAGAAAAGAACCACAACCAGAATCAGGACAAACAGAATACTGATACTTAAAATAAATGTAGGGGTTGGGAGGGATTTTCCAGGATTGAGAGGAGTTTGGACAGCATACTCCTCTCAGCTACAACATGTAGAGGGTCCAGCTCAACACCAAGAACAGAGCCAGCCCTCCTCATTAACTTGTCCAGTCTGTTTGTGTCTGCCATCTTCAAGCTGCTGCCTCAGCAAACCACAGCAAAGAAAATGACACTGGACACCACAGACTCATAGAACATCCGCAGCATGGTGCTGCAGATGTTAAAGGACCTGAGCCTCCTCAGAAAATACAGCCAGCTCTGGGCCTTTTTATACACCGCAGATGTGTGTGTAGACCAGTCAAGTTTATTGTGTGTATACCCAAATATTTATACTCCGACTATTGCATGTTTTCCCTGTGTCTGCGTGTGATAGACTGGAAATCTGTCCAGGATGTACCCTGTCTCTTGCCCAATGACAGCTGGGATAGACCAGTGGTCATGGATAGTTGTGCTTTGTCTTTTGAACAGAGGCCCTGACAGCAGGTAATTAATTGTTGATTTATAAAGTTAAAACTGTAAGAGAGTGAGCAGTCAATAGGCCTTCCCACTCAATCTAGTGTACTGAAAAAATTAGAAAACAAAATTAGTAGATTAATTATGTTATATAGTTATCTGCAATTGAAGCACTGTGGTAGTTGTGAGTATCACACAACTGCTTGGTGTAGTAGTAATAGTTTTTATTTCAAACATACTTACTTTTATCATCATTACATCATCCATTTGAAAAGGGAGTAGGCGGAAGTATAAACTTACATGGCCCTACCCCTTTCATACATTATATCACTTACTTAAGAAATATATGACAAAACCGTGTTGTGAGAAGTATTGATGTTATATGTGAAAACAAAACGCACATTTTAACTGCACACTTTCTACAACTTAATAGGATAAAAGTATACTACTAGTAAATTAATAGTATACTTGTAAGTTCAGTATTACAAGTAATAAAATTATAAAAGTGTACTAGCAGTACATCCATAGGGAACTAAAAGTATATATATATAAAAGTACAATGCCACTTAATCTTACTTACTTATCATTTGAAATGCCACCTTTTGAAATACAGCCATATATGTTTTCCAGAATTCCCAGCTTGAAATAACACATTTCTACAGTATGGCTATTATTAACATCTGAGGTGTCTATACCACGACATCAGATGCAAAATAAAAGGAAGCCTCAAAGCTACTCCTTTACAAAAATTGTAAATATAACCAAGCTCTATCTAACATTTGAACATCAGACATTCTCCACACTGTCCACAATACAGTCAGGATCAGTGAGAGTGAAAGGGTAATTTATTATGTCAACTTTTTCACATGCTGTCCTCATGTGCTGCATGAGGGATGTCAGCTTTAAACATCCACATTATAACCTCTGCAAAACTACCGAAACAGTTCTCATATTAAGAGAAGTGGTGAAGGTATGGTGGCGAGATGTTATATGATGGGATTTCAAATTAGGTGTATTGGCAAAATGTACAAACTTTCAGCTGTTTGTGATAAACAAGTCAAACAAGAATAATTTGACACATTTAATGTTACACATAATTTCTCTAAATTCAACACAAAATGCAAGTTTTAAAGCTGCAATAACTAATATTTTACACATTTTGAAGAAATCAAATGAAAAATGTGGTCAAATGTCACACAAACCCCTGCTGTTGCCACATTCCAGACTTAAGATTTAAGAGGCAGTGTTCTTTTTGACAGAGAGAGATAGCAGTTAATAGTAGCTTGAGACAGGAGGCTTGCTACATGGAGGCATATGCATTTGCACAAAACGTTTCGGAGCAGCAAGTGGTGAAGATACAGTATATGGTGAGAGCCATATAGGTATAAGCCATAAGGTATATACTGTAGTCTTGAGTTTGTTTTGCTTCTCAGAAGGCCATCTGAAATTAGTTATAGGGCCATGACAAGTGTCTTCACTAATTAAGTGAGTAGAAAACCCTTTTACCCTTGTGACCTACTGCAAATATGATGCATAGCTGGCCAACAGCTTCTGGCAGTGTTTTTGAGGAATTTTCTCAATTTCTCATGGTCAGTGGCCTCCCTTTCACTAATACTCTTGGGTTTGCTGCAACCACCTTCTTTAAATCCCATCAGTGATTTTCTACAAGGTTCAAGTCAGGTGACTTGTGGTGGCCACTCTAGAACATTCCAGGACTTCTTCTGCAACCAAGCCTTGGTGGTCTTGTTAGATGGTCCCATGACTCCCAAGCTTCAGCTTCCACACAAACGGCATGATGTTTTCTCCTACGTGCTGATACTTAAATAAATCCATCTTTCCATATGCTGCAGGTTTCCAGTGCGAAGCACTAAGCATAAAGCAGCCCCAGACCATCACTGAGTCACCACCATGCTTCACTGTAGACAGGGCACTCCTTTAACCCCTTGAACCCTAGAATTCTCACAAACTTCCTTGAATTATTTTGTTGTTTTAGCTGAAAAAATGTCATAGAATCTGCTGTAAGTATGTGCTTGTGTC
>JAUBNQ010000026.1:22224703-22234710 GCA_032353495.1 Ctenopoma kingsleyae | reverse complement strand
CGTCTACATAGCTCATCAGATAAGTCGTGGTCTTGTGTGTCTGAACAGTGCTCTCAACCCTCTGGTTTACCTTCATGTAAATGAAGACATTCCTGCTCAGCTTAGACATCTGTTGCAACAAACCCGTCAAGCTGTCACACAGTTGTCTATTACCCTTAGTTAAATTGACTGTCTAATATGTTAATGAAACTGAACAACTATATTGCATGATCTCCCACAATACCACATTACTGTACAGGGTCAGGGTTTTGACCAATGTGGTAATAGTCGTAATATTGTTTTTATTCATGTTCTAAAAGCTCATATTAAATAAAAAAAATCACTTAAATAATTCAGATGTCAGTGTTGACTTTCAGTAAGGTTTGTGGAGAGAATAACACCAGTTATTGTGGATTGGGTGGGGAGTCTTGTGGTATGCATGATGATGTTACTGTTTTACAACAGGAAGTTCATAGAGTGAACATGTATACGGTACATTTGCAATGGATAACAAAGTACAAATGTATACATACTGTATGTAGATGTATTTTGCTATAAAGAATTACAGTACAGACATTTTATCTATAAACTCAATGAATTACGTTTATTTTTTAATTTAGTTTATAAATAATAAGTTTGATTATACATTAGATGAGAATTGGGAAATACCAAACCTCTAGGTCATTACATATTTTTAAGGCCTTAGCTAATCTACTAAGACTAGACAGTGGCAATGTTTCCAGGGCCAAATGTAGTGGGGTGCTGAGGTGGGCTGTGCCCCACACAGTTTTAGAGGCCTCCTCATGCAAAGCTTGCTTCATGCATGGGGCACATGCAGGCAGTCTCTGTGGCACTGATGTTTTTCTGTTCTTAGGGGTACTGAGCTTTACTCATTCAAATTACAGAGTAGTTTTTAAAATGAGACATTATGATAGATACTGATGAAAATGAAAGTATTTTTTTAAAGAGAACATGGACGTGGTGGAGGTATTAAACTGCAATGATGTAGTGCATGTATTCACATTCTTTACTCAGTACTACTAATACCACACTGAAAAGACTTAAGTTTTAAATTTTAAAAATATTAAATTTTATTAAAATATTAAAGTATTCAGTATAGAAAATGGCTTGTGTTTGTCATACCCATCATCACTGAGTTATTATTATTCATGCATCAATAGAGAGCTCAAAAAAGAACACTTCTGGTTATCATCCGACACGGATTGTTTGCTGCTCCTGCTCGTTGGGTTTGATTTACAAATTAATCTCTAAACTTTAAGCTCACTCATTTACTGATTTTTGTACACAGAGTGTTTTAAGAGTTATATCAGACGCTTGTATTACTCAAGCAGCTGTTTTAAAACTCCTGCTAACTGTCTATTTTCTGGTTTTTCTTAGCTGAATTGGAAGCCCGGTTTTGCACTACAGAAATCAAACAAGATAGTCAAGCCCCGGTAGCCAGTGCGAAGCCATTTAGCTTAGCCACCGTTGGTGGTCCTCCAGCTCCCTTGCAGCAGGGAAATCAGGCTGGCTGATGGTTCAGAGGGGACATAGACAGAAACCCTCGCCCAAGGTTCACCACCAACCTGTTCATGTTTCCAATAGATTTTCTCCACTCAGCGACACACCCACTGAGAAACCCACTCTGGTTATTGGCAGCTCCACAGTCAGAAGCTTGAACTTAGAGGCTCCAGCGACCATAGTGAAGTGTATTCCTGGGACCAGAGCAGGCGACATTGAGTCCTATTTAAAACTCCTGTTTAAGGATAAAGGTAAATATGGTAAGATTATAATTCACGCAGCAGGTAATGACACCCGACTACGCCAGTTGGTGGTCACTAAAATTAAGGTTGCATTGGTGTGTAACTATGCAAAAATGCTGACGGACTCTGCTGACAGTTTTCTCTAGTCCCCTTCCTAATCTGATCAGTGATGACATGTTTAGCCACATGTCGTCATTGAACCGCTGGTCATTGAGGTGGTGTCCCGATAACAACGTGGGCTACATAGACAATTGGAAAACGTTTTGGAGAAAACCTGGACTGATTAGAAGAGACGACATCCATCCCACTTTGGATGGTGCAGCTCTTATATCCAGAAATATGGCTGAGTTTATTAGACCTCCTAAACCCTGATATCCCAGAGTGGAACCCAGAATGCAGAGTCGCAGTCTTACACGCCTCTCTGCAGCTTCCTTACTGCCGTCACCCCCCAAAACTATCACCACCCCATAGAGACTGTGTCTGTTCCCCGTCCACCTAAATTATATAAATCAATAATTAACACGAGGAGTGAATGATAAGAACTTAAGAAAAATGACTCTTTCACAACAGAATAACAACAGAACAATTAAATGTGGATTATTAAATATCAGATCTCTCTCGTCTAAATCCTTGTTAGTAAATGACTTGATAAGTGACCATCAGATAGATTTATTTAGTCTCACTGAAACCTGGCTGCAGCAGGATGATTATGTCAGTTTGAATGAGTCGACCCCCCCAAGTCATATTAATTATCAGAAGCACAGGTGGGGGTGGAGGAGTAGCAGCAATCTGCAACTCAAGCTTATTAATCAACCCCATACCTAAACATAGTTATAATTCATTTGAGTCCCTCACTCTTAGTCTCTCAGATCCAAACTGGAAAAGTCAAAAAACAGTTTTATTAGTTATTGTATATCACAGTTTTTATCTGAATTCTCATATTTTTTATCTGATTTAGTTCTTAGTACAGATAAAGTGATTATAGTGGGCGACTTTAATATTCATGTAGATGTTGATAATAACTGTCTCAACACTGCATTTAATTAACTGTTAGAATCGATTGGATTTACTCAAAATGTAAATAAACCCACTCACCCTTGATCTTGTTCTGACTTATGGAGTAGAAATGAATCATTTAATAGTTTTTCCTCAAAACCCTTTGCTGTCTGACTATTTTTAATAACATCTTTACTATAATAGAGACTACATCACATAAGAAAAAATTCCACTACAGTAGATGTTTATCTGAAAATATTGTCATTAAATTTAAGGAAATTGTTCCATTATCTTTTAATCCAGTGACATGTACTACACAGAGGAGAGCAGTGTTCCTAACTTTACTCCTGTACAGGTTGATTATATTGTTGATAATGCTACAGCTTCACTGCACACTATACTTGATACTGTTGCCCCTCTGAAAAAGAAGGTAGTTAATCAGAGGAGGTTAGCTCCATGGTACAACTCACAAATCCATAGTTTAAAGCAGACATTTCAAAAGCTTGAAAGGAGGTGGCGTAAGACCTCAGTCTTACTTAGACTGCTTCTTTCCTGTAAATCATACAGAGTTAATTTCAACAATTAACTCATCTAAATCTACTACATGTCTCTTAGACCCCATCCCAACTAGACTGCTCAAAGATATTTTACCTTTGATCAGCATGTCCATATTAGAGCAGATAAATCTGTCTTTAGTAACTGACTAAGTACCACAGGCTTTTAAGGTAGCTGTAGTAAAACCTCTACTCAAGAAATCTGGATCCAAGGGTTTTAGCCAATTATAGACCGATATCAAATCTTCCCTTTATCTCTATGATCCTTGAAAAGGTAGTTTCGAAGCAGCTTTGTGACCACCTGTGCAGGAACTTCTCAGGAACTGCGCAGGAATCTTCTGTATGAAGATTTTCGGTCGGGATTTAGTGCAAGCGTCTTAGCTTCCGACAGCAGACTTCTCTCTATACTCATCTTGTTAGATTTTACTGCAACTTTTGACACTATTGATCACAATATTTTATTGCACAGACTTTAACATGGCATTGGGATTAAAGGAACAGCACTAAGCTGGTTTAAATCTTATCTCAATTGTTCATGATAATGATGAATCTTCCATGCACACACAAGTTAGAGTTCCACAGGATTCTCTTTTCATTATACATGACTCCCTTAGGCAATATTGTAAGAAAACACTCTATTAATTTCCATTGCTATGCAGATGATACCCAACTATATTTAGCTATGAAACCAGATGAAACCAATCATTTAGGCAAACTTCAAGCATGTTTAAAAGACATAAAGACCTGGATGTCCTGTCATCTTCTACTCCTTAATTCAGACAAAACTGAGGTTATGATATTTGGTGCCAAAAATCTCAGAGACATGTTATCTAGTCAGATTGCTACACTAGATGACTTTGCATTGATCTCAAGTGCTACTGTGAGGAATCTTGGAGTCATATTTGACCAAGATATCTCATTTACCTCCTAGATAAAAGAAATATCTAGAACTTCCTTCTTCCACCTGAGGAATATTTCTAAGATTAGGAACATCCTCTCTCAAAATGATTCTGAGAAACTAGTCCATGCATTTGTTACAATAACTCAATAACTGTCTCAGCTCTGGTCAAGTCATCACCCCCTCTAGTTTGCCTACCAGCCCTAACTTGGAGTGGATGATGCAATCATCCATCTGCTCTATTGGATCTACTCACACTGGGACAAACCTGGGGGCTCAGTGAGGATCATGTTTTTTGATTCCAGTGCATTTAACACCATCCAGCCTGCACTGCTGGGAGAGAAATTAAAAAACATGCTGGTTGACACTCCCATAATTTCCTGGATGATGGACTACCTCACAGACCGCCCCCAGTACGTCCGCCTGCAGAACTGTGTGTCTGACACTGTGGTCTGCAGCACAGGTGCTCCACAGGGGATGGTTCTGTCTCCGTTCCTCTTCACCCAGTACACCTCAGACTTCAGGTACAACTCAGACTCATGCCACCTTCAGAAGTTCTCTGATGACTCTGCGGTTGTAGGAGAACATCAGTAAAACAACGGAACTGGTGGTGGACTTCAGGAAATCTGGGAGTCCTGTCACCCCTCTCTTTTTAAGGGGGGGTGGGGGGAGGTGGAGATTGTGTCAGAGTTGTGTCGGAGTATAAAGATTTGAGTATATGCTTGGACAATAAACTTGACTGGGCTACACACATGACCGCTCTGTACAAAAAGAGCCCAGAGGCGGCTGTATTTTTTGAGGAGACTCAGGTCTTTCAACATCTGCAGCACCATGCTATGGATGTTTTATGACTCTGTGGTGTCCAGTGTCATCTACTTTGCTGTGGTTTGCTGGGGCAGCAACTTGAAGGTAGCAGACGCCAACAGACTGAACAAGTTAATCAGCAGGGCTGGTTCAGTTCTGGGAGTAGAGCTGGACCCTCTACATCAGGGCTATTCAATTAGCGGCCCGCAGGCCACATGTGGCCCAGAAACAACCGCCGAGTGGCCCAGCCCATGGTCCTACCAGAAATGCAAAAAAACGGAGAAAACCCAATTACTAGTTGGCAAATTTTCACAGAAGCGCTGACAGTGAATGCAACAGTCAATTTATAACGCAGTGTGTTGTGTATCGGGCCACAATGTTAGGACAGTGCTGAAGACGTCTTTAACATCTCACAAGTGTATAATAGAGGATGAAAACCATCGGTTTAACCTGGTCTGGACCTTTTGTTTATTTTACCAGCAAGTCCAAACATCAAATTAATTTACCGTGAATGTGTTGCTGTATTTAAAGATTAGAATGTGTGGAGGCACCACCTTGAGAAACAACAGAGTTTCTGCACAAACTTTCCTCACATTAAGAAAGTAGTAATTTTAGTGCTGATTATGATTACGATTACTTTTCTGTTAACATAATGATCATATGTTCACAGTTAACGTAAACAAGTCGCAAATACTGAACGTATTAATGAAATGTCCACAAACAACGTATTTTTGTCTGTCAAAGTCATCCGGTTTTCTGACGGTGAAAATATCCGACCTTATAGTTCAACATCAGACGTGTGAGTGTAGCGATATTAAAGTGTTTTATGGTTGGAATCAGACATCACAGCAGTGGGTTAGGCTCAGTGAAAGACTGGGGGCTGAGCTAATTGATAAAAATGTCACTTCACACAGTCGCTTCACACACACGTCTGCATTAAAAATGACACCAAAACACAATATTTTTTCTAATCCTAACCTCAGTACTTTTCCTGCTTAAACCCAAACAGGACTTTGGTCTTCGGCTCAGGTCTCCTGCTTGTGAGTCCTGCACAGTGAACACCCTCCATTCACTCCAAACACCTCTTTCCTAAATAAACACACTTCAGTACAACGTGACAATTACATTCTCAACAAAAGCGTAATTGGGATTGTAGTTTAGTAGTATACAAACTTAATTTTTAGGAGACAGGGTTGGTTTGTGAATCAATCTTTTCACACATGAACTTGATAAAAAGCAGCTCTCGTTGCTCCCTGAGTGATGGTGATCTTTACCATCACTTTCTAGATTTGAAAATCTGGCCCAGCTTAATAGGTAACTGAATAGCCCTGCTCTACATGTTGTAGCTGAGAGGAGGATGCTGTCTAAATTCCTCTCGATCCTGGTCAAACCCCTTCACCCCCCTACACAGTGTCCTGGCTGGATAGAGGAGCACGATCAGCTAGAGACTAATCAACGTCAAGTGCTCCACTGAACGCCACAGGAGATCATTTTTGCCTGTGGCCAACTCTACAATTCCTCCCCCCTCTGTAAAGGGGAGGGGGGAGAACAACAATCATAATTATTATTATTTCCAAACATTATTAGATTTTTTGTTTTTGTATATTTGTGTATTTGTGCATTAGTATTATGTACGTACGTGAGTATTCTGTGTTGGTGCTGATCTTTATGTTTCTGGTAGTGGTTCTTTTCTTTCTTTTTGAACTGAGAGCGACTGTAATAAGGCAAAACAATTTCCCTCTGGGATTAATACAGGTTTTTGAATCTTGAAGATCTCATAGAACCTTATTATCCCAGCAGAGCACTTCGTTCTCAGAGTGCTGGTCTACTTGTGGTTCCTAGAGTTTCCAAATGTAGAATGGGAGGCAGAGCCTTTAGCTATCAAGCTCCTCTGCTGTGGAACCAGCTCCCAATCCAGGTTCGGGAGGCAGACATCCTTTTAGTTTAGTTTAATCGATTAATTTTTTAAATAAGTCAAGCTACAGTCAAGCTAGCCGCTCTGTAGTTGCAGTTATGATTTGAGCTAAATGCTAATGTCCACATGCTAAGAATCTATCTAGATTATAACTGTCTTTACTGTGTTATTACAGCATTTATCACTTCTTGCTGGATTAGAAATGAGAGATTGAGACATTTCTTTACTGCCAGTTCATAAAGATTTCTCATATATATCTAGTCAAAACACTGTTATTATATTTGATAATTTGATTAATAACGGTGTACAAAATTACTGATGACCACAAATTAAGCCATCAATGAGAGACAGAGACGAGCTAGCTTAGATTTTAATATGATAAAAATCAAGCATTTTCTGGGTGGAGTATTATTGATAAAAAAACTCTGTATTAGAATCACACCATGTCCTGACTGTTAAGGAGGTATGACGCATTTCCTTTTCTACAGGATGTGGTGAACTACTTGTTTTAGAACAAACCACCATGCTGGGATGGCACCTTTGAAAGCATATAGCTTTGCACGCTACCAATGAATATAGCAAACCTAACCTAGGAGAAGTATGGTTTTGTTAAGTAAAGCTATTTAGAAAAAAAATTGTTCAAAGTACCTTGTAAAAAAAGAAGATATTGACAGTGTACATAGAATATTTTTAAAAGCAAAATATAGATGTGATGAAGGTATTAAATTACAACAATGTAGGAAGTATTCAGATTTTTTCCTTTTTGGAGTTAACAGTGCTGAGGTTGCTACTGCCAGTTCTGGTGCTGCTGGAGGGACATCTTGCTGGGCCTGGACAAAGGATGAGCCCCAGAGTGCAGAGCTGTTATATACTGCTAAGTTATATAGATTATATTAGTTTATACATTTAGTGCTTTGATTATTTGTTAAATTAATCACAACTGATAGACTGAGTATTGTGTTTTGTTGTTTTGAGATTTTGTAAGTAGTATTTGTTTTCATTTACCCCTGTGTGTTTCTAATGGTCTGATCAGCCATTATATATGTTCCCCTGTGTGTTCAGTTAGGTAGGTCTTATTATAACCATGTCAAAGGCTGTTGTCATGTGTGCCCTCCAACAAAGCAAAGACAGTGACATCTGGTGATTAATGAAACTTACTGCAACTCTTTAAGACAGAATAAATTAAATAATTTTCAGTCTCATATTAGTATACCTACACTTGCACCAGTAGTCTCTAGCCGAAAGATATGATTACATGCATCCTATTACATTAGGGTTTAGTACACATTACTGCTTCATCTGAGTTGATAAGAACATGGCTCACACACAAATGACATATACTGTACATATTCTGCCCAACGGCAACACAATGTGATTCTATGAAAGTTGGAAAGGAAGCAAATTTTAAAGACAAAGTGCTTCAGCTGCAGCAACCATTCTAGGCAATACAGCATTTTTGGTTTACATATCTCGTTCTTCACACATATTTCTATCCTGTGCTTACATTTTAGTTTTCATCACTGACCTGGTAGCGAATCCATGGAGATGATTAAAATTCTTGTTGCAGAAACTGAAAAATCTAGCAATCATCAATGTTTTTGCTCTCTGTATTGGACTTGCTAGTATTTTGTATCTGTACACACTCCCATTCATGTTTTTTACTACTTCATGAAGAGTAAATGGATCTTGAGATGTATTCTGCAAGATAACAAGATTCTGCTTCAACTTAAATTTATATAGCAGCATTAGATAACTTACTTGTATAAGTGTGTACAGGTACCTGGCTGTTCATCCACTGAGAGTCATGGGAAGATTGACTCTCACTCATTCTGTGGCTATATCAGTGATGGTTTGGAAACAAGCGTGGTAGCCATGTTATGATACCACTCATAAGATCTATGTTGAGGATTACCTAAAATACAGCCTTGGACGGACACTCACTGGGTTTTGTATCCCATCCCTCATCACGCTCGGCTGTTACAAACATGTGATTGTCCTTCTCTGTTTTCATATGCAGCAATGCCAAAAAGTAATAGAAAACTCGTGTTTGGGGGAAATAACAATCACATAATGTGGTTTGAGGTGGGGAAACCCAGTGTCACTCTTGATGTCTATTGGTCCAAACAGGAAGCAAAGTCCTACAAGTATTCTGTCAACAGGTCTTTTATGTAGACTTACCTGTATGATACAGTACTGTAAATACAGTATTTTAAATCACATTTCATATTCACATTTATGATTTTCTCAGTTTACAGGACAAGCTTATCACCTGCTATTTGAGTCAAACTCCTTGACCTCAACCTCAGCCTGAGACAGGAGCAGGTGCCGAAGCTATGAAAAACATCATGTCTTGTGCTACAGCTTAAATGTTCATCTCCAGCTGCTCTAAATGATTACAGACCAGTCGCTCCACCTCCCATGTGACTGGTACTGACTCATTTAAGGCCTCAGGTGAAATCTTCTTTAGACCCACTACAGTTCGCTTATTGCTTATCTGGACAGAGCAGGCAGTGTGAGGATATTATTTTTAATTTTAATTACTTTTAATACAATCCAACCTGTCCTGCTGAGAGAGAAGCACCTGAAGATGCAGGTACACTCCACCCTGAGCTGTTGTTAGGTGCATCAGCAGGGATAAAGAGGCAGAGTACAGAGACCTGGTCGACCCCTTTATGAAGTAGTGTGAGAACAACCACCTGACCATGTGTCTAAGACAAAGGAGATGGTTTTGGACTATAGGAGGAATAAAGCCAGCTTTAACACAGTTTGGAAGTGGAGGTGGTGGTGGGATACAAATACCTGGTTGTCCACCTTGACAACATACTGGACTGGAATGCCAGACAGAGTCTGTCTACAGGAAATGACAGAACAGACTACTTCTTGAAGAAGCTTAAGTCCTTTAATGTGTGCATCAAGATCTTGCAAATGTTTTACCAGTCTGTTGTTGCAAGTGCAATATTCTTTCTTCTATATTGTTCCGTAATTTTAATGGCAACAGCAATACTGGAATTCCCCTTCCCCTCCTATCTATCTATCTATCTATCTATCTATCTATCTATCTATCTATCTATCTATCTATCTATCTATCTATCTATCTA
>JAUBNQ010000026.1:22170693-22198318 GCA_032353495.1 Ctenopoma kingsleyae | reverse complement strand
AAGGTAAGATCCAGCATTTATTACCAATTAAGATACACTGGTTTATTGGGATCAACTTTCAAAAAAGAAAATGTCACTAGTGTTGTAAAGTACAAGTAAGTGACCTGGTACCCTCCACTGGTTGAATAAATGCCTATATGATGAATCCCAATGAAGCAGTTAGACAATAGCTTTTAAAGGAATAGTGCAACACTTTTTAAGTGTCTTTCTGCTGAGATAATCAAATCAAAGTGGTATTACTCTCAACATCTTTCGGCAAGAAAGATATTATTTCCTAAATTGTCCCTCCAATGGAAACATTTTACTTAAACAATTTCAACTACTCTTATATGGTTTTCACTGGGGTGTTGGTGCCCTTGCCCTGCAGGTGAGGCCGAAGCTCCTGCCTCCACTCATATCGAGCGTAGCACTGGCTGTGCTAGAGTTTGCTACAGTCCCACGTTGCAGCAGCAGAGCAGCATCTCCTCCAGAGGTCTTGATGCAGACTTCATCATTCAGTATGATGTGGATCTTAGAGACCCCATGGGTGACATCCAGGTCGTGAGTAGTTTTTATTTCTGACTTGTCGAATACACATGAGTGTGCATGTCTGTCACAGGACAAATGTCTTTTTAATTGCAGCAAAACAAGTCTTCTGCTGCCACTTTTTTGTTTTCTCGTTCTCACAGGTGTATGATGGCTACTTTGTACATTACTTTGCTCCCCGAGGTCTTCCTGTGGTTCCTAAGGATGTTATATTTGTCATTGATGTCAGTGGCTCAATGATAGGCACCAAGATAAGACAGGTAAAGTGGACACCTTTTTCAAAACTTAATCATAATAATTATTAGTAATAGTAATAATAACTAGAGTTCTTAGATGACAAAGCTTCAAATGATATCATGCTCTTAGGAATAATGAGGGTTTTTTGACAATAATTCTAGTCATTTCTGTCAGTAGACCAAGCAAGCCATGGGTACCATCCTTGGGGACTTGAGAGAGGGGGATCATTTCAACATTATCACCTTCTCAGACAAAGTTCACACCTGGAAAAAAGGAAGAACAGTGCGGGCAACTCGTCAGAACATACAAGATGCCAAAGAATATGTGAAGAGGATTATTGCGGAAGGATGTGAGTTGAAATGAGATAGTGTCTGAGCTGTTGCATTTTAGTTAAAGTTGATAGTTAATGTCTTCATTTTTAGATTGCACTCCACCTTTAATACTAATACTGCACATTGTTCCTCTTATGTCAGGGACCAATATCAATGCAGCTCTGCTCTCAGCTGCCCAGCTTGTCAACCCTCCATCCCCTGGCTCTTCCATCCACCTGTCCTCCCATCGTGTCCCACTGGTAATTTTCCTCACTGATGGCGAGGCAACCATTGGTGTAACAGCCGGTGACACCATCCTTAACAATGCCAAGAAGGCTTTAGGTGCAGCCTCTCTGTTTGGTCTTGCTTTTGGAGACGATGCAGACTTCCTCCTTCTGAAACGGCTGGCTCTGGATAACCGAGGTGTAGCTAGGATGGTGTATGAGGATGCAGATGCAGCCTTGCAACTGAAGGGCTTCTATGATGAAGTAGCCAGCCCTTTGCTATCAGACATCCAGCTGTCCTACCTGGATGATCAGGCATTTGAAATCACATGCTCAGTGTTCCCAAATTACTTCCAAGGCTCTGAGTTGGTAGTGGCTGGAAGGGTTAAACCAGGAGTTAAGGACTTGAAGGTGTCAATGTCTGCCACTGATTCAAAGCAGCGTGTCAAGTTGGAGAATGATGTGTTGATTTCCCAAGGAAAGACAAACGGCAGTGCAGATTCTGTAGACTGTTCGGAGGGGTTGGAAAGAATCTCCAGCTTTGTGCATCGTCTCTGGGCATATTATACCATCAAAGAGCTGCTACTAGCCAAACTGAACACCACTGACCCTGCAGCTCAGAGGTTACTGGCAGATAAGGCCACCAACCTCTCCCTCAAATATAACTTTGTAACACCAGTCACATCTTTAGTCGTAGTTAAGCCAGATACAGACGAAGCAGCTCAAACTCAAACCACTGCAAAACCGCCCACCGCACCCACTTTAACCACCACAGCAACAACTACTGCTACTACCAAAATATCAGCTGCTGATGTTGCAAAGAAGCTTAGTTCATTTTCTAACTCCAGGCCTAACAAAACAAAACCAGATCCTCCTCAGTCACCTCAAAATGCTCCACAAACTAAAAAAAGAACTGTCATAACATCTACACCAAAAACTGTGGTTTCACCATCCAAGAAAACTACTACCACAAGTGCCAGCTCCATCAGAACAGCCCAAGCACCTTTATCTGGTAAAAAACCCTCTCATTCCCAGAATGACTCTAAAACAGACTCTCCTCCTCCTGCTGGAAAGATATCTATATTACCGCGAAATGCTCTAAAAACAGCAGGACCCCCTGCACCTGGAAAAGTCCCCACCCGTCAGTCCAACGCGACAAAAACAACAACTCCCTCTGATATAACATTCACCACCACGCCTCCACTCAGTTCAGTCAGAACCCACCCGACACCCCTGCCTGGAAGACCCCTTACCTTGCTGCTCAGCACAGCAAAGACAACTCTCCTTCCTGTAAAAGGGACCATGCCCTCCACAGAGGCAGAGAATAGCACAACTGCATCTGTTCCAAATGTTGCTCACCCTGAAATCACCACTGCTCTGCCTGAGCTGTTGTCTCCACTCACTTCTCCAACCCCAGCACCAGCTGTGGAACACAACAACACAAACTCAGGCGCTGACACGGATCTGAGTATTGCCACCCTTGTGTCAGCCACTTTTGCTCCCATGCCTGGTGTAACAGATGGACCACGGCTATGGGAGGCAGCAGGGCTTCTGGGTAGGTTGTATACTCTACTGCCTATCATTCACAAAGTTAAATACACAATCTCAGCCTTTCAGTGCCCTGACTGGTTACAAGCTGAATTAAATGTTCTTTATATCTCCACTAGATGTCTCCACTTCCATTCAGATTGAGAGAAAAGGTAGAAGTGTACTTCTTCTTCTGTTAAACAAATTACTAGTAAATTCATGAGTATTTAATTTTATTATACCTGTTAATCAGCTACATGATTTATTTTCTGTTTCTTCTATTAAATAGATATTGACCTTGTAAAAGGTGAGTCACTTTTAATGCTTCATAACATGTAAAATCTAAATTCCTTGTTGAGAAGCAGAATATCTCCAGACTTAGTTTCTTATTTCTTACTGCCGTTTCTCAGACTACGATGCTACCTATGACTACGACTACGACCTCAACTATGATGCCTGTAAGTTTTAAATGTTTACCAGAGGCAGACCTATTGCCTCTGATAAACTACTTTAATACAGATGGTAAAATGTTTCTTGTCACATATGTTTCTGGCTTTTTTTAGGGGATGACACTGCTGATACAGGGTCATTCGGTAAGCATTCAGTGGGTATTATTTACAGCTGCATGTCCTAAATGAAATATCAGTTCTTAAGGTTGAGAAGGACAGTCCTTTAGTTGAATGCCTTGTGATTTTAGAATCTACATCCAGACTGAGCACCATCGGGGTCTTCTCCTCATCAGGTTAAAGATATATTTATAAATACATAAGAGTTGCATATTTATGTAGACACATCATGTTAATGCTCAGTGTTGTCTGTTGTAGTTGATGGAGACCCTCATTTTGTGGTCCAGCTGCCAAAGCTGCATCAGAACCTGTGTTTCACTGTAGATGGCAGTGCTAATGATGTTCTCAGACTGTTAGAGGACCCCGAGAGAGGTACACACAATAATAATATCTCTTATTTCAGTTAGGGAGTGTACTTCTACTACTCAGTACATACTTTTGTTTTTGGGTGTATTATCAGTATTGTATTATTAAATCTGTACTGGATCTCCTTCCTATTTAAGGAATCATTGTGGATGGTCACCTGATGGGGGCTCCCTCGAAGCATGGTGTAGAAGACCGCCCCCGGACCTACTTTGACCAGCTCACCATCTCTTCAGCCACAGGTGGCACTGGTGAAATCATGATCACACTCTCTCTGGATGTTGTAGTGGTGGAAGGAGAAGGACGAGATACAATTCCCATCAATCAGCAGGGATCGATGACGAGGCAGGGTGTCACAGTTACCGTGGACAACCATTGGAGCTGCTGGATTGAGCTGGCCAACGACGTGCGCTTCCTTGTCCTGTTCCACCACTATAAACACCCCAGCTACCTACAGATGGCTCACCTGGGTTTCTACATCACAGATGGTCGGGGGCTGTCTTCCTCGACCCAAGGATTACTGGGTATGCACATATCTGTTTGTTACAGTGAGCTCTGATAGCAAAATAAATGTGAACATGCTGCTTATGTAAATAGCATCAAAAGTCAAATTTGTGCAGAAAAATGTCCCAATTCTCTGGACGACCATTAATAGGACATTACTTCTCATAAACACATGTGGAATGCACAATGTGGAATTATTAATTGCACCAAAGTAAGATTTCCTCTCTACACATTATAGATGGTTTCTCTGTTTGAGACCCAAAGAGGTAAAATGATACTACAGTATATTTCATTAAAATGACAGAAATCACAAAAATTAGGGATTAGTCCAAAAAATAAATATATATATCTGTATTGAGACTTTAGGTTTAGTCTTTTATTGTACCCAGTTAATCTCCCAATCCCAAATTGTATATTAAATAGACTACTAAACTACTGTAGCTCTACCTTCAACAGCTACAACTGTAAAATGCTGCTTACACATTGTTGCAACAGAATAAAACAATATATAATAATATTCCGTACGTTTACTCTATTTTAAGTACAGCTTGCTTAGAATACATTCTACTTTTATTGTGAAGGAGTTAACCAATTGTTTTTATATGGCATTAGTACATAATACGGGTTTGAGTACTACCTTCATGTTTTAATAATGTATTTTAATTTTGTACTTCAATGCAATTCTTGAGAAACTGTACTTAACTGTTTCTTTTCTACCTGCTGCCTTTATCTGCCTACAGGCCAGTTTCAGCATGCTGACATGAGTGTAAAGGTGGTAAAGGATCATGTGGCTGGAGGTGCTCACCAGGGTAACAAGGAGAGAGTTTTAGCCAGGGGGATCCTGAGGTGGGGATCAGAGCACATGCCAGTCACTTTGCAAGACAAGACGCTGAAAGACACGATGAGGAAACGCCACCTCAGCAAGTGCTGGGTGGTGCCGAAGGCGGCGATAGAAAAACTGCTGGGTCATCCGTATGAAACCTACGTCGTGGATCGTGTGTAATTCTAGCTGAATCAGCTCCACCTTGGTGCCTCTCTGCTGCACAGCTCAGGTCACAGCTATTAGCGTGGCATGATTATTGAAGAAAGGAGGAACAAGAACTGGAAAATCCACAAGGCTAAAATGACAGTGCCACAGTCTTTGAATGGGACGTGATCAATATGGAGCAGACAAACACCAACAAATGCAGGTGTGGTCACAAAAGAGGAAAAGAGGAGACAGATAATTACAGACTACAGTGAAAAAGAAAACTGCAACAATAAATGAAGGAATGATGAGGATAGTTCTGCAAATATGGTGAAGGACTGAATGATGCCTTTATGTCTTCTCTGTGACTAAATTTGAATTGAATTCAAACTCTGTGTCTGTGACAGAGATGCAATGTTCTCTCAGTCGCATGGCAACCACAAAATGTCCATTTGTGCTGTGCCTAATCCAAAACGCGTTGCACAGTAACTCTGTTCACAACTTGAAAGATACATATCAGATTAATCTTCTGCGTCGTCATGGACTGATTATTTGTCAGATCCTTCTATTTTAAATAAGTTGTATTTTCTAGTACAAGTGTATATAAAAGACTATTATATGTATGTATAGACAATATTCCAATGACAAAGTTGGATGTAGTGATTTCATCTTCCAAAAGAAACACAAAACAGTTTTTCCAGGTTTGCCATGTGCTTTTTATTTTTCTATCATTTCATTCATAGTTTAATTCATTTTATTTGTTACACAAGACATTAGGCATTTTTCACATACTAGTGATCAAACAAGGACAGTAAGTTTTTCTACTACTCAGCCTGAACTATTTCTTTAGTCAATTTCAAGGGTTATTGTCAGTGGTGGATTTCAGAGGCCAAACTGGATCGAAATTAAAACCAGTACAACCAAACACGAGGCTTTTGTTTTTAATAAATAAAAAAGAAGAGACGGTATCTGATGCTGGGGGGAGGGGGGTTAAAGAGTAAACAGTAGTCCAGTTTTTATCTGATAACATGTTTCCAGAATGAAGACCACACACACACACACACAATGTTGCACAGTGTGAAACTGCAGTGAATACACAGCTGCACAGTTTTTGATTTCAGCTCCGTGTCTGACTTGCTGTTACCCTTCTTTAGGAATGCTAAGAATCATATTCAATCATGATGCATGAACACTGGAATGATCACTAAATAAGGTAAACATAACTCATGACACAGCAAATAAACCCAAAAAAAAAAAACGTGATTTCGTTGTGCATCGCTTTTAAAAATCCATTTAATCGTCTGAACATAAACTAATAGCGTAGTATATTCAGCATCTGACGTAAAGCTTTCCACGATACGTCAGTGAAATTTAAATAAATAGAGCATAACAATAAGACACATCAACACCCCAAACACGCAATTACTTCGTTTAGAGTTGTTAAGGGGTTAGTTGTGGTGGATAAAGTGGAATGAAACTGCTTCAGTGTTTTAATCTGAAATCTGTTTGTTTCATGACGTCTAACAAGCCAAGTCACAGAACAATCTGGCTCTACGTGAGTGTGCTCTGCACATGTGGAACTGCTTCCACTCAGGCGTACCTGACTTGACGGAAAACTATTTCCCTTGTGTAGCATTCAGACAGATCTGCAGAGCAACATCCACTACTAGACTGGACTGAACATTGCCAGCAAGTTTATGCCAATAACAGCGACACTATTTTTGGCACAAGATTCGACTTGTCTCTATCTGTTAGTTACAACAAAGCAGTTGATTTCTGATAGGGTCTAGATGTGTGAATTAGACCCCAAAATTAAGAATGAAACCAAATAAAAGCTTCTTGGTTAATCCTTGTGGCGTAGGACTTGTAACTGTAGCTTCTTACATTTGCTATGCTACAAAGTCTTTTCAAGTTAAGGGAGATTCCAGCTTTTCCTTCAATGGAACAACAGTTTTTCATTGGATTTAGTCTCTAAGGGAACTTATCTCAGTGACACACACAAGGTTTGAAACAACCAATACACAATCTGGTGCTTTCACTATGAGCCGAAATTTCAGTCTTCACCCTCATTTCACTCAAAAGTGAAACCATGCAAACCTCTAATCCAGCACATTTCCCACATACATTCTTCTCGCCGCGGCAACACTTCCGTAATCAGCTTGTTCCACTTCTTCCAAATTTTCCAGAATACTTCACCAAAACGCAAATCTCTTCCCTGCCTCTCTTAAGCTCCCAACACTCCCTTTTATTTTTTTGCTTTCAACTTTAAGACCACAGTTTCAATCTCAACTCTGTAAACTTCATAACTTCAGCCAGTGAAATCTGCACCAAATGTATAGAACTAAAACTCTTCAATAATTTAAAATGTTAGAAAGTAAACTATTCAAATTCAAAAATGACATCGTACAACAGAGATAAATGAAGCAACAAGGTTTTTTTTTCAGGGTGGTGGTGGGGGGGGGGGGAGGAGCTGAGCTCGCTTGCTAGCACAGGGAACACAACAGCATTGCAAAGTGAGCACTATCAGTTGACAGAACAGCCTATTTATATGTAACTTTTGAATCACATTATTTTGCCTGATCAACAGATTTTTGCCATAAGGAGCAGCGCCTATTGAAGAAAACACAGGTAAAAGACCAAGTAAGAGTAATGTGAAAGCAGGGTTGACAGTAGTGATGCGTGGAATGGTCCAGCCTTCATACCGCAGTGTCATTTGAGTCTATATACAATACTAACGTGTGTAAAAGATGCATGCAAGTCAACTGGAGATGACCCTTCAGAGGATTCTACACTAGCCATCACAGCTCTCTCATGTCAGAGCTTGCAATTCAAACCTCTCAACGCCATCCGACTTCCATCCATCCCAACCCAACCTCTGATATGAGGAGAAAGATGTTACAGAAAGAGTGAAATGCTTCAAAAATCGGCAACAAGTAAGAAATTCACCTCTAATGATAATAGTTAAGACATGACTATACTGTAAATTCTACAATGGAATGAAAGACCATATCAACCCTGCTTTTCATTGACAGAGATAGGGAGTGTGAGTATTTGAACAGCGTGTATGTGTGTGAGCATTTATGTGTTTGAACGCGTCAAGAGAGAGGGGGGGGACAAAAGGAAAAGGAGGCAAATGGCTCAGAGCAGGCAGAGTTCAGAAACACACCCCATCCTCTACGCTCACACTTCATTCTCCCACCCATTTCTTTTTTAAGCAGTGCTCACACAGCCCCCCACCCCGACCCTTTTCCGCTGACTCTGCCACATCTCTCACCACTTTTTGCCCCGCCTCCTCTCCCGGGCCCCGCCCTCTCTACTGCTCACTGCTCATCCTCCCCGAACACATCGTTCTGTTTGCGCTTCATGTTCTCAAAGTCAAAGTCGCTCCCGGTCATACGTTTGTAGATGTCCTTGATGTCGTTGCAAGTGGTCTCGAAGTGAGTGGTGGCATCGTAGGACCTTGATGCAAAGACCTGGGAAAGATAAAATAGCAAGACTGACAATCAGAATCAGGCAGAATGGTACTTTAAGCAGTAACGACTTGCTGCAATGCTCTCAGTGAAAGAAAATTCAGACATTTACCATCTTACTTTAGCTTGTTAGCACGCTGCCTTCAGCAACATAAAACTTAGGTTGACGGGGATGTCACTAGTTTAATTCAAAATTCTGACCAGAAGATAGTTTTACAGGCAAATTCATTAAAATGTGTCCTCGGGAGACAAATATCATAACAATACATTGAGTAACTGTCACAGTATTTGACTCAGACCGTAAAATGTGAACATAATGGTGACACTGCACAAAAAATCAGGGGATCCTTAACATCATCAGGATACGTCATCTGGGAACCATGAATGTTAAATTTCAAGACAATCCATTTAATAGTTTTTGAGGTTCCAGTCTGGACCAGTGGCCAAAGTGGTGGACTGTGTGACCGAGAGTGCAGTCCACTCCAACAGAACATCGGCAAGTATCATATAAGTGCAGTTTTTGTTGGTGAAATCATATTTTATAGTTTCAATGTTGTTAAAAAATACGTCTTACCTGGCTGTCAGTACCATCATCTGTTGGCTCATAAAGGTCACTAATAGCCACGAACCTGTTGAAAAAATCCCCATCTCCATTTACTAAACTTGATTAGGAATCAGAAGGTTTCTTATGTGTTTGTTTATTGTGTGTTTGTATGTCAAATGGCATACAAGCATGTTAAATCTCTATGTCACATGATCATCCACTGACTTTTGGTCGATGGGCTCCAGCAGCTCCAGAGCTGGTTCTATCTCAGCCTCGGGCTCGCTGGTTTCCACTGTGGTGCTGACAATGGCGATGTACTTCCCCTGGGCTGCCACGTTGTGAGCATAGGAGATCATACACACGTAGATGTCTGGAGAATTGAAAAATAGAGGATAAAGTCAAATCAGAGTTTCCTTAAACATGCCTTTACTGGTTCTTGCACCTCTTCATTACTTCACATTAATTCAGTTACACTGTACAGAAAGGGCATCTTTGTAAACACTGCTCTTGTTCCAATTTTAACCTCTTCACTCCATAAACCTGCATTCCACCATTTAGCTTATTTGATCAAAAAAAAGTGACACCAATCCTCACCTGAGTTGCGGTTAACCTGATTCTGAGGAATGATGATCTGGCAGGAGTTAGCATCATTAGTGTTTTTGATGGGATGGCTGAGGATGCAGATCACACGGATAACCTGGCCCGCCTTACGGACGCGGTCAGGGATGTAGCTAGGGTCACAGATGAGCTGCTTACAACGAGCAACCTGCAGCAGGAATGAATAAATGCAGCACTTTGAAGAGCTTAATGCTCTCAGGTTGAATATACATCAGTGAATAAACTCACTTTGTGTCCATTTTAATGTCTACTATGACAAAGTTAGATTTGCATAACTGTAAATCAGCATACCTCGCCTTCAGACTTCACTCCAACCACGTGGCCGTTTTCCATCACAATCTCATCGACTGGTTTGTTCAGCATGTAGGTTCCTCCATAGATTGCGCTCAACCTAAGGTAACAAGCGAGTAAGACCTGTTGAATTGTAGGCTGCTTTCTATTTCAGTATTTACTATTAAACTCAAACTACATCATATATTCAAAAATGATTAAATTACCTGGCGAATCCCTGAGGCAGCTCTCCCAGACCATACAGTGGGTAGAGGTAGGGGCTCTTCCCATACCGTGCCAGCGATTCACTGTACAGTTTGATGCGATTGATCGTCTCCAAACAGGGAACATCGAGATAGCTGATAGGAAAAAAAATAAAGGAACAGAAGCTGATCCCGGTCTACCAAAGGACAAAACTCTATATATAATCTATTTTTTCTATTTAAAAATCCTACTCAAAAAGTGGTTTATCAAAAAATAAAACATATTAGGTCTCAGAAGATCAGTAATCACATTAAAGCATTATTGATTAAATGCAGAAAATGTGGGGTGTTGTTAAACATCATTTGCTGTTCTTACTCATCTGTCCTGTAGAGGGCCAGGGCGTGGCCAGTGAAATCAATGACATCCTGACCGAGGTCAAACTTCTTGTAAACGTCCCTCATCGTTGTGGTTTTGGGGTCCACGCCCTCAAAGGTCTTCGGGTCATTCTCATCAAAGTTGGCCACAAAGACTAAGAACTTCCGGAACCTTCGCTTCTCAAACATCCCCATCAGATCTGGGAATTCAAACAAAGGCTTAACGTTGCTATAACACCACCATTATTAATTAGTTTGAATACCCTGCTCTTGATATTTTTGCTAATAAAGCTGAGATGTGTTCGAGCAGCTTACTTGAAGCCAGTGCCTCAGTCTCGGTGGAGGGCACCTTGTAGATTTTTCCTCCTTTGTAGACAAAGCTTCCCTCCACAACTTTAAAGTCAAGGTACCGTGTCACTTCTGTGTATAGCAGCATCTTCACAAGCTGCCCTGCAAATCACAAAGACAAAATGTCACATTATTTACTTATCAGTAACCTTCAACTATCAAACAGTCTTCTCTAACAGTATCAAGCGAAGCCACTTAAAGCACTTTGAGTTTCAGAAAGGTAGAAAAGTTAAAAAGTTATTTGCCACACTTAAATGATTCAGATCATCAAACTAATTTTAATATTTCACAAAGACAACCTGAGTAAATACAAAATGCTGATTTTAAATGATGATTTAATTTATTAACAGAAAAAAGCTCTTCAAACCTGCCTGTCCATATGTGAAAAAGTAATTGCCCCCCAAGTTCAATTTCACTTGCCACACCCGGGCTGATTACTGTCAAGAAATTACTTAAATAGAAGCTGTCTGACAAAGTGAAGCTAAAAGATTTCACAAAGCAATACGTCCTGCTGCGATCTAAAGAAATTCAAGTACAGATGAGAAACAAAAGTCATTGACATCTATCAGTCTGGAAAGAGTTATAGAGCCATTTCTAAAGCTTTGGGACTCCAGTGAACCAGGTCAGGGACATTATCCACAAATGGAGAAAACATGCAACAGTGGTGAACCTATCCAAGAATGACCGGTCTACAAAAATCACTCCAAGAGTACAACGACGACTCATCCAGGAAGTCATGAAAGAACTGCAGGCCGCACTTGACTCAGTTAAGGTCAGTGTTCATGGCTCAACAATAAGAAAGAGACAAATACAAAACACGTCCACGGGAGAGTTCCCAGGAGAAGGCCACTGCTGACCAAGAAGAACATAAAGGGTCGTCTCGTATTTGCCAAATAACATCTTGGTGATAGTGTGATGGTCTGGGTCCTGAGCTTCAGGACCTGGATGACTTGAATATGCTGGAATGGCTCAAAAAATTGAAAATTAAAATTAACAAAAAAACAAACAAAGGTTTTGGAGTGGCCAAAGTCTGAACTTAAATCCAATTTAGATACTGTGGGATGACCTTAAACAGGCTGTTCATGCTTGAAAACCCTCAAATGTGGTTGAATTAAAACAATTCAAAGAAGAGTGGGACAAAATCCTTCCACAGCAATTTGCAAGATTGCCACTTATAAACACTTGACTGCAGTTGTTGCCGCTTTTTACACATAAGCAGGCAGGTTTGAACAGCTTTCTTCCCTTAATAAATGAAATCATCATTTAAAAACTGCATTTTGTACTTAACTTTTCAAGTTGTCTTTGTGTAATATTAAAATTATTTTAATGATCAGAATTATATAAGTGTGACAAACATGCAAAAAAAGAAAAGATTATTAATGGGTCAAATACTTTTTCACAGCGCTGTAAATACTTATGGTTAATAATAAATATGCAGTAACTGTCTAGCAACCAGAGACTGACCATTCGCCATGAGAAACTTGGGGATGAGGTCAACGTTCCAGTCTCTTCCTCTGCCCATTGACTCAGGTGGGCTATCTGGAAGATTAAAGCGCTTGTACAGCTGTGGCAGAGGACAGGAAAGAGAAACAGCAACAACATCCTGTGAGGCTGAAACCTACAGAGCTCACAGAATCTGAAGTATTACACAAGGTAAGACGCAAATGAAGACAGTAAAAACAGCAGATGTTGCCAGTGGAAGTATCACAGAATGTACTGAGGAACGTGAAAAAGTATTGATTAGTTTTATAGATCCCGTGTGCCCTTTACCTCCTCCAGGGGGGTGATGGATGAGCTCTCACCACCATAGTATGGGTTCCTGTCCATGTGTAGAACCTTCTTCCCATTCACAGACATGATCCCGGACAGAATGCATTCCTGCATGAAACAACATTGAACACCTAACTTTAACCCAACAGCAACATCGCATCAATTCGAATATGAACATGACACCAGATGAGCATGTCTTAGGGAGGAGGAAGTCCCTCGGCAGTCAGTCAGTTCCTGATATCAACAAACTACATCGTCCAAAATTACCATACAGTTGGGGAAACGCTTTTCTAAAACAGAAAAGAAGAAGGAGAATTTACACGACTGTTGTGTTCAACTGCATTATTTTTAATAGCTGTACCTATTAAACCAACAATGGAGTATATTTCTCTCATTAAATCTATCTCTCTGGTATTTCTGTTAATTTGTCCACCCTGGTTATATCACTGAGGATGGGTTTAATAGGACTTATTGCAGGTGTTAGACTGTTGCACTACAACAGCTTGTAGATATGTGTACCTAATAAACTGGCAAGTGAGTGTATATGCAAGTTAGGAGGTTTTGACAGAAGGCTGCAGGGAGGACTGTGGCAGCGATGTGCGCATGCGCGACTGGATCGTTCTTGTCTCCACTGTCATAATAGTAATAAAAATATTTGATAATAATAATGACAGCGAACATTACACATAAGAATGACATAAGAACATTATTCGCAGACATCATTGCTTCATAAAATAGGTGGTATTATGACTAAACGCTAACAAAAAGGATATTTGATACGACTTTTATTGCGTGCGAAAGCATCAAATAACTTCATAAACATGGTGTCATGCAATATTGTGTCGCACTTGGTGTAATGAGTGGTGCAGAGGCAGCGGTGAAAGGATCAGTCGTGTAATAAAGCCCGTGCTCAGGCCTGCGCCAACCTCAGGATGGAGGCCTGTCTGTGCGAAGAGGACCGTGACACACACTGAGGGGGTTACGCCTAAAAGATGCTGCTGGGTGGAACACAGCCGTGAACAGTCCGTGACAACGAAAAACAAGTGAGACGTGGCGATGCACAGGCAGGTCGACAGCTACATTTATCAACACATCGAGCGCATCAGTCTTATCACTATTTTGTAATGTCACCAGCGCACAGGGATGCAGGAGCTTTTCATTTCTAGTCTGGGAGAGAGAAGACAAGCGGGCCTTTAAAGTGCTTAAAATGCTCATTTGCAAGCTCGCACAGTCAACACTAATGTCGTTTCTACGCAGACGAAATGGAGGATGACTACTTACTGTGAGTCCGGTGCCCAAAACGATCACATCATATTCCTCATCCATGTTGTATCACCGCCTCTCCCGTCTCGCCCTCTTTTTTTTTTTTCTTTCTGCCTTGACAACTGAAGTGTTGAAGGAGAGAATGCCTGTCAGTCCACGAACCGGGAAGCTGGCTGCCCTTTTCTGCCCGTGTGCTTCAAATGGCTCGTTTAAAGTTAAATGCAGTTTATTAGTAATAACACATTGAGGACCAGTGGAATATGCTGTCCACACTGTCACCGGCGAGGACGACCAAAGATGGCCCTGATCGTGGAGCACTCTAGAACAATGTCGCTGCGCGTCGGGAAATAGTGCGCATCCTCCTTCCCCCTTCCTATGTTGCCACACAATGGACTCAAACTGACAAACATGTCTGTGAAAGGGAAACTCCCGCTCTGAGCTCGCGTTATCGAGCGTTTATACACATACGCAGTTTCGTTTTAGAGTTTGGCTTGGAGTTTAATATTATTTGTCGTTTTAAATATATTTTGATCAAGTCTGTGTGTTCTCTATTTTCTTATCTATCCTTCCTTTCCAGTCGTAGGAGCAGCGTTGCGTGGATGCAGGCAGGTGTATCCCTCCGCCGGCACAGCTGTGTGGATGGGAGTTGCTCTCACTGACTGAACGCACGCAAGTCTTTTCTAGAGCCTACAACGGCAGTTACATCTTTTTACTTGTATCCTTTTATTTTCCATTTTTATTTTCTCTGTTTTTACAGTGATGCGTGATGCATGAATAGTTAATCAGGATGAAACAAGCAGTGAAACAGCAGAATTTAAGCGATGTCAGCACCATGGACAGTTGCCAGGTGTACCTGTCATTCATTGACAGCTGCATTACACACATCACATGTTTGTTTATGACACATTCAGTATTATGACAGCCACTGTTTTTGCACAGCAAGTTCCGATAATACTTTGTTCAAAATGATTAAAAACCTTACAAATATTTAAGAAATCTGATCATTTTGATCTTGATAATATTTAGTACAGTAGAAAAGCATCATATTTTATATATTTATAAAAATATTTATACAATAATTCATCATATATTTTGTGCAAACTATTTAAAATAGTCAAATACAGGTCACAGAGTAAAATGTACAATGCTTCTAAGTAAATTGTAGAGTAGAAAGATGACGTAACAGTGAAAAAAGTCTAAGTAATTACTCAAATACAAACAAGGCTTGACCACCAGCTGAGCAAGTCAGGCAACTGCCCATGTGTCCCAGATCCTCCAAAAGCCACCATATACTCCATTTCACTAAAACCTAAACAACTAAGTTAGAATATCAGGCATGCCACCTGAAATTTCAGAAAAAAAAAGTTCTTTATTTTCTGAATCCCAACTTATTAACAGATCTTGTTTTGTCTCACTAACAGTCAGCCCTTTGGCCAAAAATTAATCAGCAACTATTTTGCTAACTTTAATTTTACAAGTTATACATTTTTTTATGTGACAAGGCCAAACATTTACTAGTAGCAATTTATCAAATGCTTTTCTGTTATCCCATCCAGTAGCTTATCCTGCATATCATTGATTCTATCCTTGATCATTGTGAGGTGGGAAAATTGGGAATATGGATATAAATATTGTCATAGAACAAGTGATTGTTCTATCATTTGATGTTTAAATAGGACTTAGATTATTCATCTGTTATCAAAGTTGTCAACAGAGGTTAACAGGGACTTAACCTGTAACCTGTAAGTATGTGCCACATCAAGCATCACAGTTGTAAAGTACTTCGCTGTAATTAGTTGTTAAACCAGTCTTGGGCTTATGAGTGAGGAAGGCTGCAGGATCCGGTGGTGTGGGCAGGGCAGGAAGCGCGCTGCCGCACATGACAGTCAGCTGGTTTGAGTCACGTGAACACAGCTTTGCGGAAAGACTGAAGGAAAATGGCAGCGTCGAGCTCGAGCGCAGTGCGACTGATGGCTTTTATTTGGTTTTTCTTCGCCCTTTTCGCTACAGGGAGTCCCACTGCTCAAGTCCCACTTCTAATGTGGTCCAGTGACGGGTAACATTCCTGTTTCTTTTTTTAATATGTCAACTAAAAGTCACTTTAAAAGTTGAAACTGCTCGGCTGTCCATGTTTATGCTAACGCTTGTAGCTAAATATATTTGAACGTCTGTCATCATAACCTCAGGCTAACTGGCCTTTTTTTGGCCAAAACTTGCAGGTTGAAGTCTGAGAGCAAATTATACGAGGTTTGATTCAGAATGTTTTACTTTAGCACAGGGAGGACAAAGACATGACAACTAGTAGAGTTTCATTTTTCCTACTCATTTTTGGAGCTAATATTTGATATAAAATGCATGTAAGTCTATGGTAACGTTAGGACACACACTTTAGTATGGAGACATGTCTTTACTGTACAGTGTTAACATCATCTTTATGTTAGTTTTTTCCACAGCTGCCACTGTAATGTGATTTAATGAGTTGTGGACTTTGCTGAATTTGGCTTTTGCAGGATAAGAGATATTATGATGGACGTTATCCATACGCTGCATCACAATTTAGTTATTGTAACAAAGTCTGAATGAGAAATGAAATACGAAACCATAGTTGCAGTGTTCTCTGTTTACACAATACTGTTTGATAAATACACTTATTGTTGACATGTTTGGAGTCAGCTTTTTGCAGGACTAATGAAGTGTTTTGGGACCTGAGACTGTTAAAAAAAACACATACTTAAACAGCAGAAAATAACCTGTGTTCACAATGTGTCTTTACCTTCCACGCATGTTCAGCTTACCACCACTGGCCTCACCTGCAGCTGGTCACATTATAACCAACGACCAGCTGACTTCCTACCTCACCTCCGCCTTTAGCTCAGGCCCCCGCACCGTGCTGCTTTTTCTGCAGGACAAGGTCAGTAAGAGACTTGGGAGAAAATGACTTCCTGTGCTGCAGTAAACATGCTTACAGTATCAATAACTAAACTGACTGGGGCTCAGGGTGAGAAGTGTTCTAATTCTCCTGAGATATTCAAAGATTTTATCACAGTGTTTGTCTATTAGAGAACTTGTCCTTGGTTACTAAAGTTGTGTAAAACAGGGCAGATATGAGTTGTGTGTAGTTGCACTTCAGTCCCACATGACACTGTGTAACACTGAGCTTTAGCATTACTTCCCATTTCACAGTTCCCCTGTACTGACTCTGTTGTATGGTCATTAATGCGGCTGATTACTTTACTTTAAATTTTACAGTGATGTAGGTGAATTGTGATATTTTATTGTCTTTCTTTGAATTCAGTTAAGCAAAGAGGACTTCACAGTCTTTGGAGGCGTATTTGGAAACAAGCAGGATAGTGCCTTTCAAAACCTTGAGGTATGTCTTTCCAGCTTTTACATTATTTCTGAATGAAATGAAAGAGTTTTTTTCAGACTAATACGACTGATAATTCTTTCCACGTACTCCTCTCCAGGCTGCACTGCAGTCCTCTTACTCATCAGTGACACTTCCAGCTTCAGAGTGGTCGGGCTCCACTTCCATCCTGACTGTGCTGCAGGATAAGCTCGGTGTGTCACCGCTACTCGTAGACGCAGACACACTATCGCACCTGAGCATCAACACATCTGTTAGCAATCTGTTGCTCATCAATCTTCCTTACTGTACTGGGTGAGACATTTGTTTTCTGCAGTATATCAGTGAACAGAAATATCATTCACCCATCACAGGAAAATTAACATGTTCTTATTGTTTCACAGCTTGCACAAATCTTGCAAAGAAGTCCTGCATGGCAATGGTAAGTTTTTACTGTACACCACTGTTGTTTAACTTTCAAACGCTGCTGTAGTTGTTAACATCTGCTTGTTTTTGCATTGTGTAGCTCAAATGTATTTTGCTTTCCACAGATGAGATTGTTGGGGAAGTTCTGAGTATCATGAAAACCAAAAATGTCCCATATACTGCGATATACACAGGACTGCAGCCATCACGAGTAAGATATTCAAACTAACACACATGAAAGTTGGAACATCATGCTCAGATTTCTGTTAATTTTACTTCTTTCTGTTTATTCCTACCCAACATCATATACAGTAAATATAACACATGTCGTATAAAGACATTTTAATATGAATCATGTTTACTTACTTCTGCAGGTGATTTCAGAGATCTCTATGCCAAACCAGCTTGTGGGCCGGTCTTTGCTCCAAACAAATGGAAGCAGTGTCAAACCTCCCATTATGTTTAATGTGTCCGGTAGCCCTTGCATTATGCTTTGGGCTCAGAATCTCATTGTGTTAAATTCAAGCACTCAGACCGACCTCGCTGAACAAACACCTAGCCTTACAGGATCTTCGTGTGACGGCACTAACTCAGTGTGAGTGAGCTTTTCATTAATTTCACAGAAAAACTCCAACACTTAAGCTTTTTTGTGTTTTCTTAACAAGAGAATGTTGTTATTTAAATAAAATAAATTATTTAAAATGTTTTTTTCTTTTCCTTTATTAGGCTTGTTCTCAATTATATAAACTATACACTAAGGTAAGGTAATCAATTGCTTATTTATATTTAATAGTTACACATTTTAGGAACTAGATTTCTCTTTATAGCCTATAAACTCTCATATCCATCAGTTAAATACATAGTTACAGCCAAAAGCCAGTTAGCTTAGCGCAAAGATTGGAAACAAGGGGCAAACTGTCTTCCGAGTCTGCCAAAAGGTAACGGAAGTTCTTATAAAAGTTCCTGAAAATTTGCCTTCAAATCTTTCATACTTCTTAATTTTGTTAAATATATGAGTAGAAGTCGCCAGATCCAGGGATTTTAATATCCTACACTGGTGAAATTTGTTTGATATTCTACTCTCTAGGTTTGTTGTTAATCATTCTTTTTTTGATTGTCAGTTTTATGATGAGTCAACGGTTCTATCCTGGCTCTGCACGAAACTGGTCCACCCTGGACTCGGTGCAACTGCGGTATCAGGGAGAAACATGGTCTTTCACAGGTAGCCGCTTCCTCGCCACCCCTGTAGAGTATTCATACCACTGCCAGTCTGTCAACAGCTTCCAGGAGCCTCTGCTGGTGCCAAACTTCACCAGCCAAGCCACAAATCAGTTGATGCTCAATTTTGTCGACTTCCAGGTACAGTTGTAGTTCCACCGTGTCTATTCTGTCCCTCAACATTTCTGCAGCAATGCGTCAAGATGTCCTCTTTTTTTATCATACAGATTCAAGGCTTTGGTTTGAATAATGGAACAAGTTTCTCCTATGCCAGTGACTGTGCAGCCTTCTTTACCCCGGGGATTTGGATGGGGCTTGTGACCACTCTGGTCCTGCTCTTGATTCTCGTGTATGGGCTGCACATGATCACAAACCTAACCACCATGGATCGATTTGATGACCCCAAAGGTCCAACGATTTCAGTGCCTCAGACGGAGTGAAGTACTCACAATACGAATGCACACACTTCTCAAATCTTTTAGTGCCTCCTGGTAGAATGTGGACCTGGGCGTACCTTTTGGGCCTTTGTTTTCTTGTTTGAAGATATTTGTCAGGCAGATGCTGTTTTCCTCTGATATTCTTCTCTCTAGATTTCCTTCCACAGTCTTTGGGATAATATTGTCTTGCGAGGTACATTCCAGTGCCAAAATGGATGCACCTTAATCATTATATATAAGTTGATTTTGCATGTGTGTGTGTGTGCTAGAGTGTTGTTGTGCCACTGTTGGGCAGGCACAGTGGATATTTTCCTTTAAAACAATTTGCACTCTTACCAGAGAATGCCTTGTGTGTCAACATGAATGTGATCGCTGGATGCTGTAGGACCGTTTCAGACCTCAGTTCTTACTTCACTTCTCCAACTCAACTGTAATTTACTACAAAAGATTACTGGTAATGAAAAAAGTGCCTGTATATAAAATATGATTATTTGTGAAATGTCTTAAATGTTGCTCTTTAGGAAACTGCCTTACCAGAGTATACTAATACTAATCCTTGGATTTAGTTTGTCAGTGTGGTTCAGTCTCACCTATGCAAATTCTTGTTTTTGTGACTTTTAATTTATTTATAAAATTCTCTGCCTAACCTGTGCTTTAAGTGTACCTCTGCGTCAGGTTTGTCACACATATGTAATGTCAGTGCCTCAGTTCAGCTTTTGTCAAACAGATGTGCAGCTGCCATAAAGTGTACAGGACACGGATGCCAATAAATTGTGATTTTTAATTTATAGTGTAATGGCTGTAGTTTTATTAGTTTGCTTATTAAATATTTTGCAGGTTCTTTAAATGATTGTAATAATAAAATGTCAACAAAATGACAATTTGCCACTAAAGCTAGCACAAAAAAAAACCCAAAGCCTTTTAATGCAAATTCTTATGTCAAAAATACATATATATTCAGTCTGCCGTGCTAAATAACGAGAAGTAAAAATGAGTGAAATCCTCACATTTAACAGAATGAATTGAATATTTGGCTTTTTTTTATTGAAAAATGGTTAATTTGTTGTCATTCAGTATATCAGTATTTTTAATAGAATTTATTTTGACAGCAAAAACACAGTAAGTAATGTTTAATATTAAAAAGTAAAATCAATTTGCACACTTTAACTGCGCACTAGCATAAGAGATGGGTTGCGTCACTGAGGGGTCAAAAACGACAGCAAGTCACGTGATTCGTGAATAGTTCTAAGAGGGTGATTGAGATCCATTGAGAAAAACATTTTTAAAAAACGAGCAGAGAAATACACCAATATTTTAAATATTTGTAGCTATTTTAATGTTCATGGCCGTTGGAGAAAAAACTATTTTTTAGTGACTCGGTGATGTCGTCACTCTCCTGCTAAACTCATTCTGGCTAACGCTAACTCGGTTGCCATAGTTACAAGTCAAAACACAACGGCTCGACACGGCGCCAACTAAGCTAGCCTAATTTCTCATATTTTCGTTCAGTTTCTGTTACTTGCTCGTCTAAAACTTGCTCACTTGTTTTCTAAACAATGTCAGCGGCACATGTTCGGCGTGTACATTTCGGCAGCTCTCAGGAGAGGAAACTCTTTCCCCTCCATTACGCGCCAGACCGACTAGGAAACCAAATTTCACGACAAGAAGCTCCACATGTCGGCCCCGGTTGTTATGACAACCATGAGGTTAGTCTGTAGTAAAATTAATTTTTCGTTTGTTTTTATAAAATAATTTGTTCTAGTTTATATATTTAATACATATTTACTGGTGTGTTTGCCCTTTGATAAATTGTATGACCTTCACAGTTTGGCACCATACTTTACAAGCTGCAGACGACTCCTGGCAGTAACAAAGGATATGGCCTCTCTGCTAGGACTGCGCCACGCTTTCCACCCTGTACCGTGGTATATGTAACACATTTTCATTGGATGTGATAAATGACTTTCAGAACATTAAAGGTTCACTCCACTGATTTTACAAATAACATTAAGTTTACTCATCATGAGATGTAGTATTTTGCCTCAGTGACACCTGAAAAATGTCTTTATAATGTTCACCTCCAGACCATGACCCCTTCGCCACAGCAGTACCAGCAGGATCAGAGCCAGTCCAGAATCCCCCCTCCCAGCCAAACACCCTTCAACTCAGCCACACAAAGGTTCAAAAGCATGTTGTCTACAGCTGAGGACAACCCAGGGTGAGTCACTCAGCGACACACACAGACAGCTCTAGTGGAACCAAGCTGACACGTTATTTTGTGATGCAGTCCTGGGGCCTACACTCATGATGCAGTCACAAACAGAAAGGTGAGCTGGCCCATGTGCTTTGGGAGACCAGACTGGTCCCAGCTGCCTCACCTGGAGAAGAAGTCATTCAGGGTGAAGGTGGGTGAAGAAAGCCCCATTTTGTGATACGCCCTCTTAGAATAGGACAGAGCCAATAAGGAATGGTATTGACATTTTTATATGATATCAGGCAAGATAGCAAAAAAGTGCATTTCCTAAAATGTCAAACTCTTCCTTTAAAGAGTTTGTTTTGAGAATTGTGACAGCTCTAATGAGCCATACTAAATACAGTAGAAAATTACACAGCCAGACAATGTAATCATAGCATAATTTTCTTGAAGGACTTCCATTAGATTGGATGTATTCCTCATGTGTCCTCTAATATAAAGCAACATGTGATGCTCTTGTTTTTCCCCCTTAGTTAAACAGTGACAAGGAGTTCCTGAAACACAAGAACAGAGTGGCCTACCTGAGTCTGTACTATTAACTGTAAAGCTGATGGATGAAAACCCTGCATGACAATGACACTGGAAGATTGTATGCCAGACTTAAACTGCTGTCAAAAAAGTTGTAAATCCAAGAGTTTTAAAAAAGAAACTTATTTTTCTTTATTTACAAAATGAGTGGATTTCTGTCTTTTGTATATTCCACTATGTTGTTTACAAAAAGTGAGTGCTTGCTGGGGGAAAAAAAGACAGTTAACAGAAAAAATTTATCTTCAATAGAGAGTCAGTCAGTGTATCAAAGCCAGCAGCAGTACTGGTCCGGGCGCTCAGGGAAAGCAGCTGCTGTGTCGCTCCTGTCTGTGCAGGGATTTGCTCACTGTGCACTGTGGCAAACACAGTTCTGTCGGCTGAGGTCATTTCTTCCTCCTCACTTTGGGTTTCTTGACCGGACGTAGGTACGGGTTGTCGATCATGTTGTCCTCGTTGGCCTTTGTGGAGGGAACAACACCGCTGGGAGGAAGCATGGAGTTCTCTTTGTCAGCTCCTGGGTCATCCTGCAGAAACAAAGATGGAAATGAGCAACAGTGCACTCTGCCATGTCCCTGGAGGGGAAGGTTGGGGAAGGTCATGAAAGGTCCAGGAACTCAGAGAGAAACTCTGATGGGTCAGACTTTAACCTCCGGCTATCAAACTTACATTGATGATGTTTCCTGCTGTGTTCTCCCCGTCTGTTTGATCATCCTGCTCAGACGAGTCAGTCTCCTCCAGAGCCTGCAGTTCCAGTTCAGAGGGCAGGAGAGCGCTGAGATACGGGATGGCGCTTGGCCGTGCTGCGATCACTGCAATCAGAATGCACATACATGCTTTAAGTACCAGGTTGGACACACACACATCAGAGATTACAGCCAATGTTTGAAATACAGGTGAGCTTGGCAGAATGACTCACATGGGAAGGCAGTGATGTCGTCTTTGAATAGGCTGTGAGTTTCACCCGTCTTGGCCATGAAGCGTGTGAGCGCTCGCTCCACGTCTCTCCTCTGAGTGGCTGCCTTCTCTCTCACTACCTGGTAGTCTGACACGGGCTCTCTGAACGCCTGCAGAAAGAAAAACCTTCTCAGTGTATCTGCGACTAATAAATGCCCCGACTGCAACTCTGCAATTGGATTACACTTCAATCATATCTCCCCAGACCAGATGTCTTTTACGACCTTGATGAAGGACGCTGAGTAAACTTCAGACTCACAGGTGTTTTGATGTAGGTGTGAGGGTCAGGGAACTCTGGGAAGTGGCTCGGTATGTGAGGTGGATGTGTCCGTTTCTGTCCTGCTGACAGCGCTTTTGGAGTCACAGGTGGATTGGTCACTGGAGCTGAAATTCATACAGTCACATTTTAAAATAAACTAAAACATTGAAATTGTCTTTTACCATACTTGATCATATTCCAGTTAATTCAGAAATTGAGATACTACTCACGGGCAGTTATGACCATCCTCTGTGACCTTTTGGCATACACAGGCAGTGTGTCGACACTGAACCCTGCAGAGACAAACAGATTCAATGACATCACTGATACTACACTGTGTTGTCAATGTATAATTCATCTGTGTCCTCTAGGACTTACCCATTTCAATGAGTGTGATTACTGTATCTGACAGTGTTGGGATGCTTCTGGCTGTGTGCTCACAATATGCTTTAGCACAGCGACCAATTTCAGTTATGTCTGAAAGAACAGCACATTGAGATGAGTGTGATCTTCATTATAGTCCATCAAAATTACATTATATTTGTTGAATAAAGGTTGTCTGATGCATTGTAAGTATTCAAACATGCAACATTGAGCACATCCTCAGCAGATGGAAGCTCTACTTCAGGATTCATACATACAGCTCTGCATCATCTCAGTGAGGGTCTCCACCGCTGCCTTCTCTGCACTCTCAAAGCCACACTCGGTCAGGAGGGCGCTGACAACGACCTGCAGCGTACGACGTCTGGCAAGGTGGTAATTCTCTGCTGGGCTGGAAGCAGCTTTCCCACCACCCCCACGCTATGAAAGAAGATAAAAGGAATATTGGAATAATATATGGAATATTATGGCAAATTTTTGGGCAGCAGATACTTGCAGACTGGAAGTAATTGGAAAAAAACGACAAACAACAAATGACCACAACCCTGTTTAACCTAAACTAGATTTTAGTCCATCCAGACCTCCAGTACAAGATGGAGGACCCAGTGTAGCTACATTAGTAATATATTAGGTAGATAGTGTACTATATATGTGCACATTTCACAGATCTGTGATTAGTCAACTTATTTAGACACAGATATGTAGTAAACTCTGGGCTTTCATGGTTCCTCGGGGTGTGGGCGACCTGCACAGATGTCCACTTTTCCTGTATAGTGACTGTGATATGTTATTCAAATTGGGGCTGCAAGTAATCATTATTTCAATATAAAAATTAACCAGCTCAGTTAATCTATCAGTCAGTCTATAAAATGGTTAACAATTGCCTCTACTTTCTAAATTCTTCTGTCCAAAATATTCAGTTTGCTAAAAAAAAAAATAAACCAGAGAAACAGCGACAAAGAAATGATCTAAGTCGTTCCTTTTAATTCTTCTGTCAACTAAACTAATCGACTGATCATTTCTGCTCCGATTCAAAAGGTCAGCTGTTAAAATACGACGCGCAAACGTGCGTTACCGCCACTGTTATTACCATTAGCTGAGAGATGAAACGATACGCAGCTTACCCACTGATATTCATTCATTAGCATTAACGGACAAATGACCCACGTTAACCAGGCCAACTTCACACTCTATAACAAACCACAGCAGTTGAAATTGGAGCAAACAACAGTGACTTTAAGTTATTAGTTAATCCTTGTAGAAACACTGAGCACATTTGAGCCTGAGGTCTGACTGCTAGCCAAACACCGTAAACCTGTATCCTGCTGACAGAGACTTCACTCTTACCCCTCCTGAATTTAGGGAACCGCCTGATGCCACTGTGGGATCCGCCATCAGTAATTATTTGTATAATATTCGTTGAATTAAACAAATTGATAGTGATATTAACTTATTTGTCAGACGACGGTTTAGCCTCCGTTAATAAACACGGAGCTAGTGTATAGCGTCATTTCCGCCACACGACCGGATGTTGAAATTAAATCACTAGAGATCTTCTGCCCTCTAGTGTTTCCATGTAAAATTACACCTACTTGTTCCGCGCGTTTTAATCCATAACACGGTTTTAAATTTGAGTTCAAATTAAAACGACTTATACCGTTCCAGCCATACAGCATAGGTGAACTTCCTCCCACAGTGTCCAGAAACATTCTTTCTCCAAATTCACATATAAATAAAAAATAAATAGTTTAATGTTTGCTGAAAAATTACAAATTGTGCAAGTAAAAGACAGTTTATCTCTGCCACAGTAGGCCTGACCGGTTCAGGACTCATATTTCTTTTATCTATTTTCATTATTACTTAATAAGCTAATATTAATTTGTGTTTATTATCCTTTCATGTTATGAAAAAAGTATACTCGTTATACAGGCTTCTTCTGGCCTTTCATTAGTCATGTTCAATGCATGATTTGTTTGTTTGCTTGCTTCCTTTCCTGAATGGGTGTCCTTCTCTACAGAAAGATATCCATTCAGCTCACTGAAGCTCCACATGAGCCTCAGCTGAACTTTGGAGTGCATTTTTGCATGGAATGAGGATTGTACAATTTCTTACAGCACAGTCAAATTTCTAGTGGAAAGTAGAGCTGCTGTGGAGGAACTGTTAATGTGAACAAGACCTATTTTCACTTAGGCTAGTCTTCATATGGAGAAATCAATATCGCTTTAACGTCTGGACACATCTAAAACTTAATCTTCATGTTAACATTAGCTGATTGTAGACTTTCTCCACTTTTTTGGGGGAATTTTTTAAGTCAGTGAAAAACAATCAGCACATGGATCAATAATGAAAATTATTATTAGTTGCTTTTATCAGCTGCAGCCCTAGTCAAAATGTGTTGTCATAAATACATCTATTTGAAATAGATAGTCATACAATTCACAACAGGTTATTTTAAAATCATGTCCTGAATCAGTCGGTAGCTGAAAAATAGTTTTATTTGTGCAAAATGAAGTAAATCACACGCATCTCATTACTTCCACATTCATCACATCACATCTGCAAGTATGTGCTGCCCAGCAGCCAAACATTACTGTACCCTGAAGTTTTTAGTTCCCACACATCACACATTTCTTTTTTTTCCCAGTAAACAGGGGCATATTTCACCATGAACCAAATCTGACAGAAAACATTACGTACAAAGGGACCAATTCAATGTGGTGATTAAATATACCACCATTACCATCAACATTGTTACTGCACTGTCCATTTACACCAAGAGGGAGAGTTTCTTTAAGAAGCATGTAAGCGGTTGGCTGAGCCTCTCCGTCGAGCATTCGCCTGATGTTTGGCTTTGGCCTCGTTCTCTCCTGTCTCCAGCACCTCCACCACTTCAGGGTGAACCAAGGTCGTGTGTGGCTCCAACGCCTGCTTCTTCTCCTTCCTCTTCTCCACGATCAGCTCTACTGGTTCCTCAATAGTTTCCTCATCCCCAAATGGCAGTAAAAGCATCTCCACCATTCCACCAATCATTCCAAGCATCGCCAGAGTGGAGCCGAGCATGTACATCTTCAGCACGCTCCGGCTGGGCCTCTGGTTCAGCATCTCCTTAGCAAATGGGATGATCTCGTTAATGGTTTCCATATTGTGTTGCCTGTTGAAGGAAAAGGAGAAATGAGAGAAATGAGCCCTGATGTTTAGTTAAAGAAAACTGCCCAATAATAAGATCAATCAGTCTTTCTACTGTGCACACACAGTGCTGATACTCACCCTGAAGCGCCTCAGATTCTGACTTCTTCTCTGTGTTTGGCCCAGTCAGGCATTTGCAGGCAGGTAGACAAGAGGCAGGAGCAGCTATTTAAGGATAAGTGGAGTCTGGTCGACACCCACAGTGGTGACAAAACGCATATTCATGAGGCTATTGTAATGCGGTTGCTTTTCTGGAGAGTGGAACTTGTTTGGGTAAAAGGGCACGAGCTCAGGAGCTTCTAAGGCCAGAAGTGAAACAAATATTCCCTGGAGGTGAAAGTCTGCATGTGACATCACATGAGATGTGTAAGTGTCACACAGCTGAATAAACACAGCATAGGTTACACTTTAAGATGATTTAGCATGTTAGTTTATCTATTATTATTATTATTATTATTATATTGTAGTTTATTACAGTATTCTATCTATCTATCTATCTATCTATCTATCTATCTATCTATCTATCTATCTATCTATCTATCTATCTATCT
>JAUBNQ010000026.1:22159132-22170593 GCA_032353495.1 Ctenopoma kingsleyae | reverse complement strand
ATCTATCTATCTATCTATCTATCTATCTATCTATCTATCTATCTATCTATCTATCTATCTATCTATCTGTCTGTCTAATTGGTCTTCCTCCGTTGGGGTGAATAAATAATAATGATAAAAACATTTATTAAATCGATTTAATAAATTATAAACACTCTAATACTCAACACGAGTAGTTTGTTTTTACTGTGTGGCTCGTTACCACGAGCGTCCAATCACAGTACCTCTGTGCGCAAAGCCACTCCCACTTATTTGTTGACAACTATTGTATGGTTACACATGGAATACCCCCTGCCGTTCAATAGGACCCCCCTCTCTCCCCAATCATGCAGCACTTTAGCCGATCTGACTCATGTACGCTGTCTGGCAATGGAGATGACAATGACGCAGCGCAGCGAGAGATCGGACGGGGGGTCGACGTGTGTGCGTCTTCGTCTGAAGCTCTCCGCCCTTTGACCTCGTTCCCTCGGCGCTGGGTGCGTTGCGAAATGCGTCTGATCTTTGTCACAGAGGGACGTGTCATCAGCACTCGCTGCAAATGACAACTGGACAACGGCCAGCAACATCTGCATCTGCACACGTTTGACACCACAACACTTTGGTCCAGTGTGATTTTCAGTGACAGCGTCAACTTGCCTGCTTTGTTCCAGACTGCGCGCACACGCACCGTCAACACAATGAATCCAACACGCGCAATCTCCACGGAGAATGGAGATCAAATAAAACACAGAAATATTTACAATATTTCTAATGTCATCAAGTGTTGCCTGAACTAAAATGAAGCAACAAAATGTAGTGAAATTCAGGGAACTCCAATAAGGGCACCGGGACCCTCAGCGCGCCAAAGTTGAAGACGTTCCTCTGCGCGCCGTGCGCACTGAGTGACTCTCACAGGTAACACGCAGGTGAGAGCACGTTCTTCAGCAGGCTTCCAGCATCACTGTACAGTTGACTTGTTTATCTCTGACCTGTGTTGTTTTAAAGTCAATTAAAGGCCACAAACCAACAGTGGGACAAAATATACATTAGACATATGCTTTTATTATAACTGATCATAACTTTGGTATCAACTGTAATGTACAAATACTGTAATTGCAAAATAGGACTTGCAGAAGTTCTGTGCTGTCAAAACACAGAAGAGAAACTGAAAAAACACCCTCCTGCACATCTTATGTTGTAACGACTCCTTTGGTGGTTTGCTGATGAACATTTGACCTTTTTGCTGAGCAGTGATGAAATGTGGCTAAATTCAAGAACAACCTTTCCCCTTGTTTTGGAGCACAAACTCTGCACAAACGCTGCTGGTATCATCACTATAATTACGCTGTCAATAATATTCCTCTTTGAGCTGCTCAGTTTGGATTCTGGGCATTTACGTTGGCTGCTGCCGGGAAAAGCTTGAGGCTGTTTGGAGACCTTTGCCCCATATTTCTGGCTTCTTCTGCTTGAATGCACCATCTGTCTCAATTCTGGGCTTCACTGAGTCAACCATGCCGTGTTGTAGGGGGTGAGGACTTTTAATGATGTGTGTAAATGTGAAAGCTCTTTCAACAGGAGTTCAGGGGGGGAAAGGGTAAATAAGCACAGAAAAATAAGTTAGAAACTGACACACATGGTGATTTTAAAAGTTTAACTTCAGATGTACATTCATTTTGCTTACATGTCCTCTCCCACAAAAATTAGGGTCTCCCTGCTGTTTCTAGCTTATTGATTGATTGAAAGCTGGGGTTTACAGTACAACGTAAGGCAAGGAAAACTACCTTGACTCATCTTAAAGATTTTACACAGATTTAAATATCTTCAGAAGCGCTGGGAGTTTCAGTGTGAACTGAAGGACATGATTCATATCTGCTGGCTCACTGTAATTTACCCCAACTGAAACCTGCTGCTCTAAATACACAGCTCTTGATAATCCTGACTGTGCCTAAAGACCTGATGAGTCATCTAATCTACTGAAGAAGTGACAGTGTGGTGATTGGTTTGGAGGTCAGTTTAATTAGGACAGGCCACATAGCTACATAAAGTAAATTATCTTTTTCTTTTTCTAACATTTTCATTAGGTTTCTGTCTATAATTTCAGACTTTAAGCATTTTAAATTTTTTACATTGTCTTTTTATTTAAATAGTGTAGGTAACATATAGTAGTGTAGTGTACAAAAGGGACACACTTTTTCAAAATGTCTGCTTATTTGAAATTAAGATAATCAGTGTACAAGTACAATGCCGATTCTGTGCAGGTTTTATTTGTGAGCAGTGGAATCTCAGTAAAATACATAAACAAGATCAGTATGTGTTGAAGTCATCAATACAAAGCCACATACATCTGTAGACACAGCAAGTGGAGAAATATCTTTAATATTGACTATAAATGACATTTTACAGTATATTCTAGCAGGGCGATGGCATGTGAGAGCTATGAGTTGGCAAGTTATGGATATACCTGTGGCATTTACACTGTTAATCATTTGTCAGTTTGAACATTTATATATAATATACACAGAGAATATTATATTTTTGTTTTATTAACTGTTTTTCACAAAACAAATACTTTAGAAAAAAACAAAACACAACAAAAAACAAAGAACACATAACAAAAATGACACCAGTATGGCTTAATTGAAGCAGTAAGCATGCGGCTTCCCGTTCATCCTATCATGCTTACAAATACAGATGGACTAGGACCATGTTTTACACACGTTTGTCTTATTGCATTGTGAACATTTTCATTAATGACACGTGACAGCAAGTCTAGCAATGAGAAAACATGATATAAACCCTTCGTGAAATCAGGAGCAGCTTCACCCTGAATGACGCGGACATTCAGGTGGATCCAAGCATCACATCCGCTTCTAAGAGCAACAATCTTGAATACTGTCTGAATTGTCCTGGTTAACTGAAGTTGACCCTGTGCATAAGCATTAAAGTGAGTTTTGTGCATCTGACCATGTGTGTGTCTTGTGTGTTTCTGCTTCTGTGTGGTTGTCGGGAAGCTTCGTAGGCACTCTTTCTAAATACATGAGAGGCCCCACAGGCTGCATGGACCTCGCAAGACCGTTCGGTTCCGTCACAAGCTCAACCTCTTCTTATTCTCAGTACCGAGGCAGGAACTGGACACAAAACAGCAGCATGCTGAGTCAGCGTGGCAACACTGAACCTGCAGAGGGCAGAAACACACACAGACGCAGGGTGAGACACACACATTTGTTAACAACGATGCCAAGAGCAAGGCCCGCATTTGTATTTCTAGTGATTGTACATCAGGTAAAATATATTTGAAGACTGTATATGACATATCTGCATATCTTCACAGCTAAAAATATGATATATCATGATTATGAAAGAATGTATACTGTACCTTTAGATAAACTTACCAAGTAAAATGCTTTCTTCCATGTGATCTTCATACAGTCTTCACATGACTGAGCAAACTCCAGTCTGCACAGTCTTGCCGTTACGGTTTTTCCCATACCTGAAAGCAAAACAAAGTGTCACCCATCATTCCCGCTGCGGTGTCACAGAGTCTAAATTTCAGAACAGAGCATGAAGCTGATACAGACCCGTTGAGGTTGGCGGGTTCTGAGTGGTAGACGTGCTTGCCCTGCTCGGCTATGGTGGGCGCGTGGTGTGCGCCGCACTGGCTCTGAGTGGCCTTCAGCAGGGTGAAATGGCTCTTCACCTCAACGTGGCTGCTCGTGGGCAGGGACATGTGGTTCGTCCCGTGCGCATTCCCGTTGACCTGTGCCCCCTTTGGGTTGTGCTCGGGGTGTTTGCGGCTTTTCAACGGGGAGGACAAGTCCACCACCGTGATGTCTGGGATGCTGGCCTGCCTCAGGACCAGTTCTGAGTGGGCCAGCTGCAGCTTCTTCATGTGGTTGATGGCTACAGCAGCGTTGAAGGCTTGCTGTAAAGAGAACATAGTCCAGAGCTTGAAAAAGAGATCTGAGAACTGTGTCGTACATCAAATCAAATTTTTTACTGTACTTTGGTTACTTTGACTATGTCATCTGTGGTCCTAATTACACAACACTATCTCATTAAACTGTTCTTAATCAGGAAGGATTTAGTCAGCTATCTGATTAATCTACTATCAACTGCAGGTCCTCAGCGAGCTTACTGAATCAAAGCCAATCAATCAGTGAGGACTAACCTTCCACTTGGACTTGGCAAAGTTCTTTTGGATCTGAACGCTGACAGAATAGTAGATGTCCTGGCTCCGTGCCGTCTTTCCGATTATCCTGGAAAACAGATGACGGAACAGAATGCTTACATTTATTTTAAGGTAATGTTAATTCTACTATGTGTACTTCACACCTGTTTCTATGTCAAACGTCACCACCAGTCTGTCGTCTCAATACAGTATAATAAGTATTATGAGCTACACAGTGAAAAAGGGGAATGTTTTTAAATTCATAATAATACAGTATAATAATAACAACTTTGTTAAGTTTTTAACTATGGTGCAGTATCCTATGTGAAATTTTAAAAAATATGGTCTAATGCTTCTCAAAAAATGCAACTGAAATTAGGTTAGGAGTAAAACAGCACCTTTTTTTGCATCATAACCTTGATTTATTTATTTATTTTTCATCTTGCCGCCACACTCACCAGGGATGTCTAAGCGCTTGATCCGTGGTGTAGCGCATTTTAGGATCCTTCTGCATCATGTTACGTATGAAATCTTTAGCTGAAAGTTTGAAAAAAAGTCACACACATTAAGACCAAGACAACGCTCCTATAGTGGAATTAAGTGAGCTGCACATTATATCTGTGCTAACGCTCAGTGTGATTACCAGATTCAGAAATGTCATCCCAGAAGGGTGAGTCAAACTCATACTGCGCCTTCATGATCTTGGAAAAGAGTCGTGTTTCAGTTTCTTCATAAAAAGGGGGATACCCACAGAGTCTGCCATGACAACACAAGCATTTATCAGATTTAGTAAATAAACGTTTCACAGAAAGGTGCAGGTCTTATGTGTTAACAGCACGAGCATATTGTAAGTATGATAGATTCCCACTAGGTGGTGCTGTGGTTCAGTCACTGCATCACTAGTCTGTATTTAGGTAACTGTGTCATGCCAAACTCAAAGATGACCAGCAGTATGTAAATCCTTACTTACACACTTAATAAAGGCAATCTTAGCAGCCTGATTTTCTCTTTCTATCTCTATCTGCTTTATGTAGACGTATTTACTGTGGTTTATACTTACAAGATGTAGGTGATAACTCCAGTAGACCAGCAGTCCACTGCCTTGCTGTAGGGCTTCTGTGCCAGAACCTCAGGAGCTGAAAGTGAGAAAGAAAATCAAAGTTACATCCCCATGAGTCTCATATTTCTCTAGCCCACTGTGAGCCCTGCACTCAGTAGGTGTCCATACATCATTGATTACACCGACATCCTTACCCACATATCCTGGCGTGCCACAGGCAGTCGACATGATGCCGTTGTCGACCATCTTTGAGAGGCCGAAGTCGCTGATCATGATCTTGGAGGTTTCATCCTGGCTGTAGTACAGTATGTTCTCCGGCTGGACACAGGGACAAACAGACAGGACAGCTGTTCACACACTCGTGTTCTCTGTGAAGAGTGTTACTTCATCCGGGATGGAACAAAGTATTAAACACTTAAAGCTGTGAGTTAGAATAAAAGATCTATACCAACATATGATGTGATGCACTGTGCACGAGTGGTGCTTGTTGGTGAATTTTGCTTAGGAATGTTTAGAGTGTTAAAAGACTCTTAAAGGGCAAAGACAAAAGAGCTTCCTGTTCTACATCAGAACTATGTATGTATATATGAAGTGGATTCATCTTCCCTTTGCCTTCACTTTATTAAAATAGATCTCTGCTTCCAGTTGAAAATGTCATCTGGGTTCAGCCTGCTCCTGCAGAATGACTCCAGATGACATCCTCTGAACTGAATCTTTTCAGGTAGAAGCAGAGGCTGTTTTAATAGACGGTACTTTAAAGCCTTTCAAAGACATATACTCCTACGTTTGAAACAGTGGAAATCACCGCCACGATGTGGTCTAGTTTATACCTTGAGATCACGATGTACTACGCCGTTTTGGTGCAGATAGCTGACAGCCTCCAGCACCTGCTGGATCACCCTGCTGGCATCTTTCTCTGAGTACACCCCCCGGTCTAGTATACGGTCAAAGAGCTCACCACCTGTCACCCTGTGAGAAGAAATCACTAGCATTAAAATCTGATCTCAATTCACTCATGTGATCAACTCAAATAATACGAAAAGTGGAAAACTTACAGCTGCATGGCGAGATAGTAATGGGTTCGACTTTCGTAGAAATCCTCCATCCCCACAACGTTCTCGTGTTTGATTCTGTTTGATAACAACAAACTTTGATTATATTGTCGCCACAACAGATTTCACATGTTCCACAGCCAGCAGGGAAAGCTCATCAATGGGATTCGTCCTCCATTGTGACTACAAGGAGAATATGACATGAAGCCAAATCACCTTCTCAACACAGCAATCTCATTCTCCAGATTGAGGTCCCTCTTTTGTTTCTTCTTCACACACTTCATGGCAAACATCTTTCCCGTCTTCTTCTCCTTCACCATATAAACCTCAGAGAACGCCCCTCTGTCAATGAACACATTAATAATGACTTAATTACCTTAACAGCACAGACAATGATTGAGTCTACTTTGCATTTTTCTCTCAGCCAATCAGAGATAGCTTTCAATTAATTTTCTCAATTTTGTGTCAATCACATGAAAGCAGTGTAAAAAACAATTTTTCCATTGTATGGATTAAACAAACCATGTACTGTATAATACTTCCCTACAGAGGTGAATAGAGTCGTCTCCATCATTTCAGTTAATTTAGTTAAAACCATTCAGTCCACTGTTAAAACTCAGTTTCTGTTTCATAACCACTTTAAAACACCTCCTGTTGTGTTATTACTGACATGTCATTTCTCCCCTAATTGCATCACACACACGGAAACTTCTTGAAAATGTCTTGGGGAGTAGAATTAAAAGAAACACACAGGAAAAATATTGATACCAAGAGGTTCAATTAACGCCTGCTAAGGACCTGTGTGGCTTCACTACTCTCATGTCAGAGGCTTATTATTGTCAGCGCTGCTCTGCGTTCATGCTATCTTCAGCGTTGTCTGGGAATAGTTGTTCCACCAGGTGGATTATCCCTGACGCAACGGAAACCGTGGAGAACACAAAGGTTAGAAACAACTGAGCATGCTCAGCAGGGATCCTTAATAAGCTGCTACATGCAGGTCGGGTCAGGTCACAGACGAGTGTCAAGGGCTGAGGCCAGACATGGGATATCGCAACCCTGCCGTCTGCCTGTAAGGTGCTGACACTGACCCTGAAGGATGAAGGAATGCACACAAATGAAACCTGACACATTCAGCCCTTGGAGACGAACACACTGGTTTAAACTACAGCTGTTTCAGCTTTATTTCCCATTTTGCATGTTTACCACAGTGTGTTGTGTCTCTTTTACAAGACACTGTTCCAACTGCCTGTCACGAACACACACGCACATAAGCACACGTCTAATGGCACCATCATCAGAGCACCTCACAGCTCACCTGGTTTCTCATTGGTTAACAAAGCTCATTTACTTTGTAGGATCTCCTTAACGCTTATTGTGTCTCTGGGCTTCACTGAACCAATCAATAAAGTTTGGAACATGGAGTTTAAGAAGAGAAGGGGCGCTGATGCTCTAACTTGACTGTGTAAATTGGCGAACATTAACTTTAACGTTTTAAAACTGTTGCCTGTGTGCTTCTGGAGAGATTCTGGGTTAATCTCAGCCCTGAGGAGACTTTCTGATTTCTAGTACGTTGTTTCCTCCTGTGCGTTTGTGATGAGGCCCCCAGTGAGCCAGACTGTGTTTGGCATTTTCCACTCCCTCCTTTTCAAAGTGATGGAAGACAAAACAGTAAATACATCATACATCTCAGAACAGGACAAAAACAGGTCTGTAAAAGTTACTGTAGCGTTCAACATGTTTTTGTGATTCTGTCAGTTTGAACTGTATCAATCTGTCTAATAGATGATACAGATGTAAAAGCATCACAAGTACTTTTACGTGTTCATCTCCTTTTTTCTTTTAAGCTTGAACCAGAGCACAGTGGGCACTGCTGGTAAAAAAAATAACCTAAATCATTTTTCTAAATAGATGCTGATTATTCTTCTGTTACTAACTTCTGTTACTGCTGATTGATGAATTTTCTCATCTTTGCTAGATTTCTAATCAGACTCAGGTCATTCATTTCTTCTTCACTTCTTTTGTGAATGAAATGCTGAGTCTTATGACTTCACAGCCAGACGCCATCAGGAAAGTCAGGCTAACCCTCTAACAGACAGAGCCTGTTGTTGTGTAACGCTTCAGTAAAGTAGGGCTCCTCATGTCAATCCAATCAAAGCAGTAATCTGTCCTCAAACTCAAACAGCGTGTCCAGTCTGTAATCACATCATAATCGTGTCCACAACGTCTCAAACTTCAAGCTTTTCAAGTTCCCCAAAACAGGGACGTGCAGAAAGTTTCTCAGGGTTGTTGTAATTGATTCTAAATATGGTTTAGAGAACTGTGCATCATTTTGCAGGTGTCTGCTCATTCTTTTCCATGAGTTCTCAGGGTGTAGGACACACTGATCAAAGAATTAGATCATTAGCATGTTATTTGTGAAGCATTGAGTATGTAGATCCACACGATCGGACCCTGCCATAAGCGTAGGGAGCTACAAATGTGAAAACATTCAATATTTTCACAGGTGTTTGTTGTGAGAAATGAATAAAATGGTAAAAAATTCCAAATGTTTATGTAAAAGGATTTGAGGTATCATTGATAGGAAAAACATGGCTAAGACCCCAGACGATGAATTAAAGTTGAGGGTCCACCTTTGATTAACTTAGAAAAAGGGCAGCCCCCACAGTCGCCCCCCTCAGCACATGCCTGCCCTCAAAAAACAAGGAGTCATTCAGAACAGGAGATTAAAACAGCTCAGGTACGACTTTTCGCATAAGTCGATGCTTGTTACATTGAGTTAAATGTACTTACGATCCCAACTCCTCCATGAAGTCAAAAATCTCCTGGATGTTTTCCGTGTTCTTCTTCCACACATAATCGGCCTCTTGACGACCCATGTCTGCAGATGCTTCAGCAGGGATTTCTTTGAGAATTCAGGAGAAAGAAATAAAAAAAAGACAAGAAGAGATGTCACTTAACACTAATGTTCCACAGCAGTGACGATCCTCACTTAATGTCCAGACTCCCTCATCATCTTAATCACAAACAGAAAATCCTCTGGGGCAGTAGAAGGGTCCTGAGAGAACAGGTGTGAGGGTTTGCGTGTCTGCTGCACTGCTCGGACTGTCTGCAGGAGGACGCGGCAGATGACACAGACGTGAGTCTTTGTCTAGCAGACAAAAGGTTAAGACACTAATCCATGGTGTAACTAGCACACAGCAGTGCCAGGCCTGGCCCACGCTGTACCGAGGCCAGATGACTCTGTGTGTTACTGCTATGCATGAATAAAACAGACCGAAGACGTGTCAAAGATGAGGGACGAGGAGAAAAGGAAGAGGAACCTGTTGCACTGATTTGTTCTGCACTGGTCCGGAAACTGAACTAATCATCAAACTGTAAAACTGTAAAAGCTTTTAATTTTGAGTTTATAAAAACATCTTCAGACGATGGCACTAAAATATTGAATTCTTTAAAAAAAAGATGTAAAATCAACTCTTTACTTAAATAACAAACATGTATAAGGATTAGAAAGTTAGAGAAAATAACTAATCCACTCAAAGTGAGGGATTAGGAGCACTTTAAATGAACAGGTTACCCACTTTGGTGTCTTTTCTGTTATATAAGGGATTAGTAACTCTTGATCTGGAGACCTGACCTTGTCTCAGCTCTTCTCCAGTATTTAGACCTTAGACCTTTAAAGTTATTTGCAGTTTACTTGAAATGCCAAATAAAGGCCTCAGCTACCAAATAAATGTAAATGTGAAGATATATGAAGGACAAATAAATAACATTTGCCAAATGATGTCAGATTAGACACAGATGAGCTCAGGGACCCCCTGATGCAACAAATATTCTTGCACTTGAGTTCACTCTGCAGTCATTCCTTCCACTGTGTTTCTGTTATTACGCAGAGATGCAGAGAAACACACACTGAATGCTGGAGTGAGTCTGACCGAAAACCACAACACTGCAAACGCTGCAGCATTTGATCCAAATGCCAAACGCAGCGAGTTTTTGTATTTTTATTTCAATCATTTATCGCAGTCAATCTTCCACAGCATTTTCCACGCAGAGAATAACGCAGCCGACGACGTGCAGCCTCCTGCAGCACAGGCAGAGAGATCACTCTGCGGCAAAACAAGAGCAGTGATCAGGTTTTCACAGCGACGGTTTCTGACGTGAGCAGGTCTGGACACTGAAATGATGCTGAACGGGTTGAGTCAGATCGTCGTAACTGCCCAGATTACGCGCAGAATATAAACTACGCACCACAGCTGGTCCTCTATCTGGACGCAGACCTAAGTAAGAGACTTGCTAAAGAAGATGTTCACTCACATTCAGTGCTGGGACTTACCTGGAGACTCTGCGCTGGAGGAGCTCTGCTCTGACTCTCCTTCCAGAAGCTTTACTTTGTCTGGGACCTCACAAAGACCTGTTGTCACGTCGGAGATTACATCCATGGGGAGAGGCGAGGGGAGGGGAGAGGCGGACAGTCTCACAGGTGCTCATTGAGAGTTGATCCTCCTCCTCCTCCTGCTGCTGCTGCTGCTGCTGCTGCTGCGGCGGCTGCTGCGTTGTCGATCTTCCCGCACAGCTGCGGGTTTGTGTAGTAATCGATGCGTCTTGCGCAGGAAAGACCAGTTTTGTCCAAAACAGTGCGATTCATCCAAAACACGCGCCCTCGCTGCGCACGCGCACCGGCGTGGGCAAGCTAGAAGTTGACTTTTATTTTGAAATGCATGATCAGTGGTGATTTAAGGCAGTCAGAGGAACATCACTGAACACTGCTATGACACTTCTTAACAAGGCATCATTATTTGTAAAAATTGTTTATATTTATTAAGTAAATGTAGTGGAGTAAAAGTATGAAGGAGCAGAAAGTAACATAGACCCTAACCTCAAAACTGTACCTGCAGTACTTAAGTGAATGTATTTAGTTACTTTACACAGGCACATTTATACTGGAGTATTTCCATTTTATCTTACGTTTACTTCATAAAACACTGTGCTCCACTGCTATTTATTTTAACAGTGTTAGTTACAGTCACTTCTTGAAGATGTAGATTCTTATAAAATGATGTATGATTATGGACTAATCAGCTGTCAGTACATAAAGAAGTTATAATAAGCTGTTTATATATTAATGCATCAATCATTATAATAAAGTAATATAATATATATGATTCAGCATAATGAGTACTTTAAGGCCTGACTACTCAACAT
>JAUBNQ010000026.1:22112442-22123800 GCA_032353495.1 Ctenopoma kingsleyae | reverse complement strand
ATATAGATATGATCTAGAGAAATTAGTCATTATTAAATCAACTTACTACTAAAAACATGCTACTAGCTTCCCTGATCGTTTTTATGGTGGTCACATAATAGTTCCTAAAGTCATGTCTACGTCATCATGATTCGGGAGTGGCCAGGGGACTCGGATGAACGAAACTTTAAATAAAAACTGACAATAATAAATTTGAACAAAAAATAAACAAATAAATAGTTTTTACACACAAAAATAATTTTGTTGGAAAAATGACCTGTATAAACATCACACGCAATATCATCATAAGTGAAGAGGTGATGTTGACTCTTCCTGACTCACTAAATTTCACAGCGCAAAGATATTCACTTCTAAAAGTTTTTAAGCAGTTTCTAACCTATATCTTATTTACTGACTAATACCAGAAGGACTCTGCAGAGCCAATGCTAGCTTAAATTGCATACTGTAACTTTAATCAGACCAAAGAAAACCAAACTGTTTTCACATGAACAAATATGAGATCATCTAAAATTTAGGTCATTAAGATAAATGAATTGTAACTGGCCAGCAGCTGAACATTTTCACCAGCTAATGCTGCTAATCACAAAGAAGCTGCAGAATATTTTAGTGATGTGGGGAACTCTACCAAGATAACTGGGTTTGTGTTTGTGTGTGCTGCAGCAGACACACTTTAATTATATCGACTACATTCCAAGCTCAGATACTGATAGTGATGACCTGAGCTTGACCAGGAAAAAGCAGAAGTAAAATTCACCAGAATGACAAAAATGATCCTGCATAACATTTCAAAGACAAAGTAACATTTCGGGTTTGTGGTCTTCCTCTGCACGCCGTCTTTGTACATGTTAGAACAACAGGTGCCGGGCTCCAGGGAGAGATATCATCCTGTTATTATTGCATTTGCATAGGCAGACATCAAACAGCTAAAGTGTGTGTGTGTGTGTGTGTTGTGTTCACGTGTGCTGGAGAACACAGATTCAAGTGGATAAATGGACAGGCAGTACTCATTGTCAAAATCAGAATAGTACAAGCAGATTCACACATGACTGATTAAAACGTCATTCCCAAAGGGTTTTATATACAGAAGAAAGTCATGTTGTTCAGGAGGTAGGAAGTATTCTATGTGTTTTTGTGTTAGTGTGCGTGTGTGTCAACAGGGAATGTATGACGTCCGTCTGTGCCTGTGTGAGCGAGTACATTTGATCCTTGATGTCAGCCTGGGGGATGCATTCCTTAATCTTAATGCTCTCTATGTAATTAGTGGGGGGGGGGGGGGGGGGTTGTAGGCTTTGGCTCCAACGTCACCAGCCACCAATCGTAACATAATCCAGCCCTGCTTGTCTGCTTGCGCTTCTGTGCAGATTATCATCATCTACTCCCTAATCGTATTCGCGAAAACATTGTAATGACATTCCATCTGGGGCCTGCAAACAACACGGGTACTGCAGCGACAAGACAGGACAGACGGGTCAAACCACTGCTGCCTCTGCTGCTGTTGCTGCATGTCCTCCTAGCCTTTCTCATATCCTGTCTCAACAAATCCATCCGCTGTAGCAAAGCAGCGACAAGAATCTTCACTCAGAGCTATAAGAAAGCTTTACAAGAGAGCAACACAGTTTGATGAAGTAACTGAATACACATCGTCATGTAACACAACAGGTGGGCTGCTTCCTAGCTCTGAGCAAACATTGGGTGTAGCTGAATGTCATCTTGTTTCTCTTCCCCTTCAACAAACACGAATAGAGGAAATAGCTGCTCAGATGTGTTTGCACACCAGTAACTACCCCCGCACCGGTTTCGGCAACTGACTAGTATGCATCCACGCTTCCCATACTTCCCATACTGTTACTCATTAAGTCGATCATTACAAAGAGCTAAGATGAAGTAACACACAGCAGAGAGCTTGTCATAACACTGCTGGGTTTTTACCTCTACTACGCTGCAGGTACACACACTGATTCAAACTGTGAAACACCCAGAACCAGAAAAAGCTCCTCCATTTTTGGAAGCCTGAAGGTAAACACACGCCCCCGGTGGCAGGACTTCGCTGAGTCCTGGATAAAGTGTGTGTACCCTGTACTCCTGTCACGGACAGACACAGGGATGGGGAGGTGGTGAAGTCAATATTTACCACTACACACACACACACACACGCGCACACACGCACTCACACACATACACACAGCCGGCTGTTGCCATGGAGGCGATTCCAAGCATTCCACAAACCAACAAACTGCACAGATGTAGGATGGCTGCACACAGACTTTCTGGGCCAAAACGCTCACAGAGTGCTGCATGCCTATTTGATGAAGAAAAAGAGCAAGATTAGCGAAGGCTCCGTCGCTGCTCTCTAAATCATGTGGGATGTCTGCGACTTCCTGAAAACATATGGGAGAGAAACAGAAAGAGGAGGGTGAGAGAAAGAGCGAGAAGGTGCGATCACCTCACAAAATTCTTTCCATTGCGTTGTTATTAGTTATACCGCAGGAAGATTCCCATAAAAACATCATGTTTACCCACTTTCCCAGCCTCTCAGGAGCCTGCAGTGCTCTGGCTTCTATAATAGGATCAGAGACTGTGAGCACTTATCCCTTTCATTGTGTGCACATTTCTCACCACTGGTATTACTGCTAAAAAAGAATGACCTAACAGTTCAGATCACCTTTTGTTTGCCAAACGCCACAGCTAACCCGACCTTAAAATCATATGACATCTCTGGGCTCGTGGAGCTGGGCAGCTGGCCGCTCCATCTTAAACCCTGTGCTTACAGAGGAATTTTTTTTCCTTGTCGACTTCCAAACAACAAACACTGCTGGCACCAACTGCAGGTTTGTGGATTTTCAGTTATCCCCTGTTCCTAATCTGAGCATGACATACATCAAATTATTTTGGGATTGAGGCTGAGTGAGAAAATACAGTATCTGGGCCATTTTAGATGAGGTGATGTGTTGGCTTGTGGGAAAGGAAGCAAGCTGCAAGAGAAACCTACTCAAACATGTCTGTTAAAGTAAAGGAACAGGGGTGGAGGAGGTTTGACTCTCCTGTCTGTACAGAAAATATAAGGCTAAATCCAGCCATTGATTAGCTTATCTTAGTAACGTAAGGACCGGAAATGAGTGAGCGATAGCCTGGCTCTGTAGCAAAGCTAGCAAAATCTGCCTGCAGCACCAGCACCTCGAAAGCTCATTAATTAACATAGTGTATCTTGTTTGCTTAATCTGTACAAAACCCCAAGTGTGAAAATGCCAATTAGGAGTTTTCTGGGGGGTTAACAAATGATATAGGCTAAATTAGTGAGCTTAAAAAGGTGGATTCTCTCTCTCTCGCTTTACCTTGGGATAGAGCCAAGCTAGCCGTTTCCTCCTGTTTCCAGTCGTTACACTAAGCTAACTGCTAACTAGTTATTGACGATGCCTTATAGATAGACATGATATTAGCATCCACAAGTGAAAAAGTGTATTTCCCAACTTGCCAAGACAGGAACAAACATGGACTCTACCAAGAACTTTTCTTGACCAAGACCAAGGTCAAGAAGTCAGACTTTGGTAGTACCAAGACCTGTTCTTGAAGAACTTTTCTTGGCCTTCCACCCTGGTTGTAATTCATCTCCACTGCTCTCTTTACATCTTTCTTCTTCACTTTCAGCTTATTTGGACCCAGCACCACCCATTTCACCCCCTACATTATGTCAAAGCCAAGAAGGCTGCACTTGAACCCAACACTTCCAAGTTCTCCAGGCAGCACTGTGATTAAAACTGGCAAAGAAGCCAGATCATTGTGGCATACACAGAAAACGTGTCATACAAAAAATCCCCTTCCACATTGACACATGAACATCAAATCTGTCCAGTAACATAACATCTACAGCATCTAACTCAAATCACACACAGTACAAGACTTCCCCTGCAAGTATGTGAGCTCACACAGTGGATGTCTGTGTCCTACAATAATTTCTGATGCAACATCATCAAAGTTCACCAGTGTCCTTTGAAATTCTTACCTCTGAGATTCTTGAAACCCTTCTCACTATATTATCTTTTAATGTAGCCCTCTGGGTGTAGACCTACCTAAAAAAAACAACGAAAAAACAAAAACAGTCAAGCACTTGCACCTGATTTAACTGAGACCTTCAACTAACCATCCTAGACTGGGTGTGACGGACATGGCTTAGACGTGATAGACAGAGCACATTACTATAATTTCCTCTGCTTAGCTCATCGGCTTTGTTACAAAACAAATAAAGTCCAGCACATTAACTTGCAGTTACCATTTGCGTAATGGTAAACATTTTTGAGTTATTGTTGGCAGCTAAGAGCATGGTTTCCACATGTAGACAATTAGGCAATGGACTTTTTCATTTTTAGATATGATGTATTTGGAACATTCCACTGAACGGATCAATGGCACAGTCAATATGTGGACTGTAGCTGTCACAGCGGCTTTTATGTGTGGAATTTTATTTTTTTTTGTCCCTTTTTAAATAATGTATTAGTCTTTTTTTGCATGTTTGTATTTAATTTTGTAACAGCCCTTAAAGAACACCATTTACCATGAGCCCTATGAGACAGTTGGATACAACACCACCCGGCGCAGTCCTTTAATAGGCAACAGACACGCGGTTTTCAGTTAAGTAAGGAGTAAGGAGTCTGGTATCAGGCTCTACCTGTGTGATACATCCATGGTTAAATGTCAAAGTTTGAAAGAAGAGGCAAGTTGGGGCAACGAGCAAGTCGGGAGATGATGTGTCTGTAATAACAGCAGAGCAGAGAGGACTGAAAACTGTCGACGTTTTCAGACAACTAGAATGTTGAAAGAATAACTAAGAGAAGCAAAATGGGTGATTTATGGATATGGATGAAGCTACGATTCAACAACGCAAGTACACGCTCTGCCACTTTTGTAGTTTTACTTCATGGGAGCTGTAGTTTTTCAAATTCTAATAAATTGGAATTTGCTGTACCATTCCTGACTAATATCCAGGTTGTGTCATCTTGGCTTCACTATGCCATCAGCCTTGTACTGTATCCTTTTCTTTCTGCACCCCTGCTCTGCTGCTCACATCTAAATATGGTCATTATGTGAACTGAGACTGATGAGCTGTGGTCATGTGTTCAAACAAGAAATGAAGAACAGAGAGACAGAGGGAGAGAGAGGGAGCAAGATGGAGGATGGGAGGAGAAGAAAAAGATAATCCTCGGGGGCTTTTGGACTTCCTAACCCCCTCCTCAAGCCTGCCCGCGCTCTTTCCCCCCTTCTTTATCCAGTCTTTTCAGGAGATTTCCAGTGGGAAATGGGGGAAATAAAGGATTTCAATTCCTCTCTTGTGTCAGTCATACAGTATGTCAAGTGAGCAGAAAAAACATCTATTTCCAGCTTTCTAAATATTAGAGAAGTGGTAGTCAACTCAAAGAAGTGGGGGAATGCTGAGACTATGAGAATATGTTAGAAAGAGCTCAAGATAGAAAAGGTAACTGGAAGCTGCATTAAAAAAATTCCAGATCGTCTGCAATATCCTATGGGTCTATTAATGCTCCAGAGTAGCTATATGTCGCTTAGTGATCTCAAGTACTGTGATCGCAAATCCTTCAATCCATCCCTTCTCTTCACATTTCAAAGAGCCTGCATTTGATCTGTTCAAGTCCATAGAGACTCTCATGTGCCTCATGCTTCAGTAGCCTAGAGCTCTCACCATTTAGCTTCTCATCTGCACAGCCAGGCAATAAGAGAAATCCCTTCAGCCCTGAAATCTAAGGCTTAACCCTGGGGGATATATAACATAGAGAAAAGCACACAAGTGAAAATTGAATACAACTGAAATGATGGAGAGTACACACAGTGACACTAAACATAACCATGGAAACAAATATGAGAAAGTGAGCCAGGTATGTGCGTGTGCATGGATTGTGATGTTCCTAGGTTTGTTGCGGCAGTGCAGCCTGGGCCCAGTCATTGCTGAGGAATGTGGACTGGAAGACGAAGCGAGTTTCAACTCCTCTCTTGTTCATACAGCCCAAAACAGGAATGCACGGGGAAGCAGGTAGAGACGCCGTCGGCCCAGGATGTTCAGATGCACAGGCTGCCCCCGAGCCACACATGCCACCCACCACCCACCCTGACGAATTCCCTTTACCCGCTGCCAGGGAAAGAGAAAGTAGCATCAAGCCGTCATGTTACACATAGCCTACGAACAAGAATGCAAAATCAAGGTCAGAACGCACAGTGTGGCTGTTCATCCTGCCGTGAAAAGGCTCCAAACCAGATAGGATTTATCGTCAACACAAATTAAATGCATGCTGAGTCATATGCTGCGGCTGATTGTCAGTTAATTCTAGCTTTACTATGCCGTGTTCATAAGAAATATATATCCTGAAACAATGACAGAGGGTTCCTCAGCTGACAAAACTGAATATTTAAGTGTATAACCGAAGCCGTGCAAATTCTACAAAACATTTTAAGAGCACCGTGCTCATGTGCACATGCAGTGGTATAAATAAAGCATGGTGTTTCAACATTTCTATAGCTGCACTGGCTGCATTCAAACTGAAAACAAGACACAAAGATTGCAGTACAGGGCCACGCTTCCTTGGAGATAGACAAATAAGAGAAACACCCACCAGGGTTTGCCATTAAAATTTTAAAATGTGCCCATGTCATGCCTCATCATCAAAACACAACTGCTCCCTGCCATCACTCGGGTGATTTCCTCCATCTCTTTTTTAACCACCCCTTTGTTCAGCAGCCTCTGATTTCAATATTCAAATCCAACTCAGTGGGGCGGTGAGGCGGTGAACCAGACACTGGCTGTGAGGCAATCAGTACAGAGGCGAGGATTGGTGGTGTGGTTCGAGTTTTCATAAGATACAGAAGGGTGGATTCATCTAACTGCACTTGCTGGGGGGGAAAAAGGACGATGCCCCGTCATCCAGAGTCAAACCACCAGAACAGACCAGGGTAACAGCAGTGGTCAGAACTGGGGAGAGGAGTCATCACCATTCCAGATTAGAGATGAGTAAAGTAACCTCAAACCATAAAGTACTGCAAAGACATCTTAATAAAAACTGCTTGAATAATAATAATACATTTGCTTGGTGTTGATTAGTCCAGCTAAAGATTCATGTAGGTGGGAAGTGAGTCTGTCTCCAAACACCAGTGAGGCTACTGGTGACTATGAGCTGCAAAGCCCAGTCTGAAAGTGAGAAATCACAGCACTTGGCAAAATAATGAGTGAGTCATCGGTATTGTTTTGCAACCTCCCACAGATATATTATGGTCATTCTGTGATATGAAACAGTAAAAATATTGCCTTTAAAGTAGCCCCAGCTTGTGTGTCTCATGTACTACATACAAGTCACAGTGCTAACTATCAGTAAAGCAGTATGGCGGCCTGTACAGTAGTTTTTGACTCCGACCACCTAGAAGAATATGACCATTCAGTAGATACCTTCATAATTTGGGTGAGAATTTAGGTGTCGTAAAAACAAGTACAGAGTTGGAAACGGTCACCATATAGCACTTTACTAGCGTTAGGGCTGTGACACACAAGCTGGGGCTACCTACCTACCTCAAATATTTTAATAAAATGTCAGAAAATTGTGGGAAAATATTTCTTACACCCAAACTTGTGTCTTCAAATAGCTCGGTTTAACCACACGGAGAACCCCAGATATGTTCAGATGACATTAGACGAGTCAATCGACAAATTAAAGACCGTATATTTCATTTAATAAGTTTTACATTTACATTTGTGTTTTGGTCAGATCATAAGTAATACTTATGCCTGGGCCAGAGGTCTGGCAGAGTTGATCTTCTCTGCGTGTACACGATCTGCATAAAAACACTCATGTCAACATATACTGCAGTGATTCTCAGAGGATAGATAACTTTTACAAAGGGGAGGGGGAGCTCTTCTTAGCATCTCATCATCCCAACCAGGCTCACACAGCTGCGCCTACACAAAGCCACACATAGAGGCATCTTTCTAAATGCCACAGACGCCTTTTCCTGTCACAAGAAAAACGTGCATGGAGCGATGGGAATGAGGATTTGAGAGTGATCGCTTTTCCACAGAGCTGACAGTGGGTGGATTGAATGGGGATGTGTGGCCTGTGTCACCCTGGCCTGTTCCCAGAGCAGAGGGACAGGAAGTAGCCAGCAGTCCTGGGAGGATACAAGCCCTCCTCTGTTTGTCTGTATCAAATCACTATTAGATACTTCATTCAAATGGACCAGCAAGCACAGGCCCCTCTGACAGAGAGCTTGGAGGGATATGTCAGAGCACTTCAGTGCTGCATCATTATCATTCAACTGCCTTGACTGCATGCAATGGGCAGCTTTATGCTTTAACAGCCTGTACATCTACTTCTCTCTCTGTGGACGCTAATTCAGCCAGTGATCAGACATCACGGACGTTAAAGTACAATTAGCACGGAAACTTAAACGACTAATGTAAAACGAGGCCACTGACACATAAAGCCTAAAGAGGGGGAGACAGACAGACTGACAGGATGAGAGAGGCACAAGACATAGAGAAAGAACTGGAGAACAGGTGGTACTGGCATTCCCATGCTAAACCGGATGCCCTTGAATGTAGCTGGGCGCTAATTAGCACCGAATCTGGGCCAGAGCGACAGAAGTTTCGTATCTGCCACATGAAAAATTCAGAAGGCATTTGACAGTGGGAGACCATCACAAATCTCATGTCCCTTCATATATACAGTCCTTCTCTCTTTGTCTTGCTTACTGCACATCTCACTGGCGAACTGAAGAGGGCTCGATCCTGGCATTAGGCAAGTGTTTTGTTGTGCTAAGTGCTCCAAAGCGGAAAAGGAACAGCATGTTGGTTCAGCAAACAAGAGGAATACTACCACTACTACTACTGCTACTACTACTGCTACTAGAGCCCCAACTCATTTACTGTCGTCCTTTGTGAGCCCTGTCCTCTGGCCAATAACCTAGTTCCTCTTTATAATATCATAAACAAATATGTCCTCAGTGCTCAATGCCAATTAATCCTCGACTGACCCAAAGAAAAGTGGGACACTCGTTAGATCAAATGATGAACTCAGCAAACCTGCCAGCTACTGAACAGTAGAGCAGCGTTTAATACAACTGCTCAGTTCACTTCAGTGCAGTTAAGTTCACCAACAAAATGCTCAGCCGGGACGCTTGAGAAACTCTTCTGTCTCTCTATACACCACCCCTATAAATGGTCCCTTTCCATCTTTGTGAATAGGTGCACAAAGGCCACATCTGAAAGTGGAAGCAACTTGTCTTAGAGAGCCGCCGATTCTCCGGGGCTGGATAGAACATGAAAACAAGTGGTCCATTGATGCCAGGGCCCAGTGTATCACCGTGACAGACAGACCACTCCAGTATAAGGGGGAACAAAGAGGCCAGTCCACAGCTACGTTGCCAATTAGCAGGAATTTCAAGCCTAAAGAGCCACTTTCCAGCAATCTCACAGGAGCTGACATAAACATCTACGGCTTTCACTGAAAGGCATTCATGGGATTCCAAGGAGCATTAGGTCCCCCTCCGTGGACCCTGAAATCTGGCAGCCAGGAACTACAATGGACCATCTCGTACCACTTTGGGAAACGCTTCTCACCGACCGGTTGGCTGCATGGCCTGGTGTTGAATTTGCACTGAAAAGCTGGTGAAACTGGCAACACTTGTTTTGGCTTTACAGTAGCTTTACTGTGTTTCCCCTTGAGACCATGTTAGGTGTGAAATGAGCAGGATACAAGATTAAAAACAAGGAAAAATCAGCATCATGCGTTCTGTGGGATGTGTTCAGACTTAACAGAGCTTCAGCGTCAGCATCGGTTTGCGTGTCACTGGCTCAATAATGAATTGAAGGTTATTGAATCCATGGGAAATAATATGTTTTCGACTGTCTGTTGCCAAACAACCTAATTCCTTCAGGAAAATGCATGCAAATACAAACACTGGCAAAATCTGTGGAGGATTAGTTTAATACACTACTGATAATGAAATGTAATAGCGATTTTATTTTCATATTAAAAATACTGAAATACTTCGCTGGAGAAATGTATCAGAGTTTATAAAGGATTACTGAGAGAGAGAAAAAACAAGCTCTGGATTTATACGCTGCATTTAGGTTCAAGGCAGATCAAAAAAGCAGAAACAACACATGCAATAGTTGTAAAGCAGGTTCAAGCCTGTGTCCGTGTGTGTGTGTCAAGAGAAGAAGGGTTGTGTTATAACTCAATGTCATGATAGAAATGTCTCACACACAGTGAAGGACTGATATCTCAGCGCCTGAGAGTAAATCTGGTCTAGACGCTTAAGACTGGGTGTCATTTTGTATTTAGATGACAACAGTTAGCAGATCTGTGCAGTGATCCTGGTTCAGCAGTCTGACAAGTAAAGTCAAGTTTACGCAGACATCTATGTATACCTAGTCTTTTCTATTATTAGTTACAGAACATTAGCGTCAACATCTGGGCCTTTGAGTCACGCCAAGTGGGAGAGACTAATCCTAAGCGTGTGACAACCGTGTCTTTAAAGTGTGTGGGAATTCTGGGAAGTGAAATCGGTGGCAAACGGAGTGAACAAGAAGAAGGAAGTACGCCGTGTGTTCAAAAGATATAGGTCACAGTTTGTGTTGTTCGTTTCCACTGAGCTTCTCACTCACAGATAGCCCCCCCTAAAAAAAAAAAAAAAAAAAAAAAAAAAATCACACTGCAACCACAGCTGCTGTGAGTTTCACTTTGTCTTGGGAAGGGAACACTTCCACTGCTTTCAGGGAGCAACGTCTCCTCAAATCCAGAATGTGCACAGTGGAAAGTGCAGCAGGACTGAGCCACATATGTTCCCAAGAGCACTGCAGATCAGATCAGGGACTGTGTAACACGGCAGGGAACCTAAATCAAAGGGAGTTTGTATTTCACAAAAGCTGTGATGAGTCACTGTAACTTTCAGACCAGTATGGTACAATTGCTACCAGTGAAATGAAGTGAGAAAACTACAGTGTGAACTCCAGCTCCTGCTCATTATTAACAAAATCAATTCTGTGAGCAAATATATCACATCCAGAGTGTGGACGTTCAATGTAAATGTAGGTCACTCAGAGGGAATGCTGTGATACGTTTATCTGCACACGACATGCTGCAGCAGCCCTGCCACCAAACCCCATCGTTAGTGGATGAACTGATTCCTCCTCAAGTCACCCGCACTACAGTAACAAGTTGCGGCTACTCACCCTGACGCGCAGGCTGCCCGAGGTTTGGCGTCGTCTCTCTTCTGCCGATCAAACAGGCGGATGTCGCATCAAAGCATTAAGAGAGAGCGAAAAGCTCACAGATCCTAATAAAAGCCGGTGTTTAGTGGAGCAGC
>JAUBNQ010000026.1:22053039-22071955 GCA_032353495.1 Ctenopoma kingsleyae | reverse complement strand
AAAATTCTGAATGTATTTTCTGAATCCTCTCTTCTAACTGGTAGGAGTCCAAAACAATCTGATGGGGGTCCTGGAAGAGATGATTTTAGTCTGTTTCTTTGGGTTGATAGTTTTTTCTCCAACAATAAGAAAGATGACAGGAAATGATGTCATCAATCAAAGAATGAAAATATTTTTTTATTTGTCTTTATATTTACAACTTAGAATTTTATGTAATCAATATAACATTCATTTGTTCCTTCAAAAAGATACTAAAGTACTATACTATAAATACTAGTGTCCAACTGCTCTAGGTAAAGCAACCAAAATAATGTTATGTCCTGTCGCCATTTTTGTTTTTGTGGAGAAGAAACTGTCATCCTCTAGAAACCAACTAAAATGGTACTTCTCCTGGGCCGGACAGGATTGTTTTTGACTCTGACCACCTAGAAGATAGGATTCGGTAAATATCTTTAGAATTTGTGTGAAAATGACCCTCTGGAGTAAGAAACTGTTACCATGTACTGCTCTATGGGCCGTCTGATAAGTTAGCACTGTGACTCTGTAAATGCTAGCATTTACATGGTAAACATTATACCAGCTTAAATTGTTAGCAGTGTCATGCCAGTGTTAGCATTAGCCTTAAAACACTAGTCACTATCATAGTACATGTGAGAACTTGAATTTTGTTAAAAGACAAATGTTAAAACGTGAGAATACACCATTTTAGATGCTGACAAACAAAAACAAACCACCATACATGAACAAATACACTGAAATAACTCATACACTGCAATTAGTGTCTTAAAGCATCCACCGTGCATGCATCCCTACAGCTATAGCACCATCTGGATACTGATAATTTGTGTATTTGATCAACCTTTTGTATGGGAAGCAAGTGAACTGAGACTAATGCGTGTTCACTAGACTGTTGCTGTGTGCTTTATCTCTCCTGCCCTGATCTCTACCTGCTGGAACAATGTTACCTGCTCCACTGCCTCTGGGCTTTATTCCACACCCACTAAATCTGTCAGCCTTTGTAAATCTCTCATTTGGCTCTTTTCTGTTTTCACCAATGATGCAGCATGCAGTGCACTATGCCAGACATTCTTCAACCTTGTGGTCTAAAAATAAGGCGATACAACAATAAGTTGTATTTCAACTGAATATAGGATGAATTACTTCTCGCACAAGCAGCGTGAAGTCATGGGAACTTGTATAAGTGCTGAACACACAAGACATCTGAGTGGGAGAGACCATTTTGGTACAAAGACCTCACTTTCACTTGAGTTGATACAGTTCAGGCACTTCTTAGATGTGACAGTTATCGACCACAGCACTGTGACAATACCAGGATGTGGCATCACTCTTGTTTCAAAAATGACTACAAACTGAAACACACGTCTCGATGAGTAATGTTGACAATCACACTTTGGTGAAAATGCTTTTGATGGTCCCAACTTAAATGATTATTTTGTGGTCTGGATCATTCTTGCACACCTTTGCAGCTGAATGCAGCGGGATTTTTTTGACCTCACTTATCTTCACACACAAATAAATGTTTTGAATAGCGGGAAGTCCCCTGTTTATTTCTCTTTAAAGGCAATGACTAGATCCTAGAACTATATGGGTGGGGAAATTGTCACCTGTAGGCGTAATAAGGGGGGGCACAAACATATTTCAACTGTTAATGCATTATGTATATGTTTTTTTCAGTCAGCTCTTTGAATAAAAGAATTAAAACTGAACAGATGCAGAGGCGCTGAGGGAAGCTAGCTGATCGTCGTCACCTTTTGATGGTGGTGACAGGATCAAACAACAAGCACAGTTTGACGGCTTCTCCAGCTCCTTGTTAATTCACCATCTCACAGCCCTGTTGCTGTTTACCCTGCAAGTTCCATCCAAAAAACACAAATTCCATTGCTGGCTTTTTTTTTCGTTTCATTTTTTCCATTGAAATACACACAGCCTCTTTCCTTTTCCTGCAAATTACCCTCCACCCTCCTGCTATCTTACAGGGATCAGGCTGGATTTCTAGAGCTGAGCAGCTGCAAGTAGGAATTTCTTGTGCCAGATTGGCAGAATCCTGCAGTCGGAAAAAAGGCCAATCCTCTGGTGGGTTCCCCCCACAGAATCGAGGGGCGTAAGGCCAAGGAGAAGCCCTGGCCAACCATAACAAACAAAGAGGCTTTCCCCTGCTCTCCCAGGCAGCCCGTTCCACTGTTTGACAATGGTTGCCATGGAACTTGTTTTTCACTTCATAACAGTGTCAACATGTCCAGGCGATCCGGCGAGTGACAGAGTCTTTAATGCAAGTGAGAGAGAAATAAAGCTAATTTTACTGATGTGTGGCAGTGGCAGATGAACCCATGCAACCAGCAGAATGTATGTTGCTGAATGGAGCAGCATGAGCAGACTGCCTTTAAACACACGGGCTGACACGGGCTCAGTGAAGGAATAACACTGCATCACCTCCAGAGCCAGTCAGTCATCAGTCTTCTTATTGTAAAACATAGTTTGGAGAACCTTTAACTCCAAAATAAGGATGAGGTTCAACCTCACGCCTGCTGCTGAACCTGGCCTGACATTAATTCTGTCAGACGGTGACGGGGTGGACAAGCACAAGTATAAACATATGACTCACAATCCCACCTTGTTATTTCCACCTTGAGTGGAACAGAGCTACACCTCATGAAGAGGATTGTTTGAAGTGTGCGAGCCTGTTCTGTTTTGCTTTGTTCAGTGTGATAATTCAGCACGTAGATTGGAACAGGATGTGTGAAAAGGAGACGGTGTTGATATTGTAAATATCCTTGAATTGTTCTTAGGAAATGTCATATTCTGATGGTGGGTCTTATCTTTCTCAAAAGGGCATTGTAAAAATCCATCACTTTGCCTGTTACTGGGAATAACACAACATGCTTCTCCATTCACACAGAATATAAAAGCATTAACTTACACTCACCATCATCTAGGTAGGCCTGGTCCAAGTTCTCCTCTTTGACCGTCACCCTCCTCTGTCCATCTCCCGGAGCCTCCATCTGCCCTGTGCCAGACGGAGCCCGACTTTTCTGCTGCTCCTTCTGCACAAGCGGCTGTTGTTGGATCACAGTGGAATAGTGCTGAGGGTGGGTGACCGCTCCCTGAGCCTGGGTGGGTGTGTGTGAGTGGGTGGCAGCAGCCTGAGTGGAATACCCATCGCAGAAGATGATCTGCTGAGTGTCAGGCTGTTGAGCGGCAAGAGGTTGAGGGTCTCCTGCCCGAAGCAGGTGGTGGTTGGTGGGTGAAAACTGGATGATAGAAGGATGCTGTCCTGCACTGATGGGACCAACAGATTGAGCTGGGGAGCCTGTGTGGACCAGGACTGACCGGTGGGGGTCAGGCATCATCCCTCCAGCTTGCTGATAAAGACTTGGGCTGCCGCTTAGACTCTTGCCCCCACGGGAGTAGACGATGGCTGCGTTCTGCTGCTGGAAACGTAAATCTTGGTTTGGAAGGCTGGAGCTGAGACGCTGGCATGAAGACATGCTGGAGACCAGGCCAGTATCAGGGTGGAGGACGGTGCGTGGGTTATGGTAGTAGGAATGAGGGGATAAGCCTAAGATCTGAGGCATGGCAAAGCCCATGTGGTCAGCTTCATACTCATCTTTTGGCTCTGTCTTGATAGATGGAGCTGTATGAAAACAAAAATCATCTAATCATTTAGTGAAAAGTGTAAAACAAGCACACCACAACAAGTCTGATCAGCATTCTTACATGGCAGTGGTGTGTAGGTGAAATGTTGAGGTTGGCTGCGCTTCCTCTTGCCATTGATGACATAAAAGTTGACTTTGACAGACTGGCAGACAGCTGCGTCTCGGTAGGATGGCACCTCCACAAACAGCATGCTCTACAAGACAGAGCCGTGTTATGGACTCACACGGATCTTTTCCATTGGAATAAGCCACCGAATCACAACATGAATGTTAAGGAACAGTCTGATGTACAGTAAAATACGTACAGGTTGACTCTTATCTTTGTCCACTGTTGCTTCCATTTCCCAAATTTGCTGCCCATCTAGAAGGAAGTAAAGAGAAAGTCACACACAGTACAGCACAGTAAGCAGGATTGTTTAAAGACGTCCTGCATAGTGGGATTTTTCTGAAAATTTTAAGCCTGTAAATTTGGAAAATAATAAATCCTTATTCTACTTTTTCACTGTTTTGATTAATCCACTGACTTAAATACAGTTCTACACAGTAGGTGCACACACACAAACATACACATATCATAATGTGTGCCAGAGTGTACAGAGAAAACCTCTTTGTGTTTGCAGATGATATCATTTCAAGCCACTTCCTCTTACACCGTCAAACACACGGACAGGTGGAGATAACCTACAGGTTTACCCCAACACACCTACAGTGCAGCCGTCCATTAATCAGAGAGACATTCTGGTGGAACACACACCTGCCTTCTGTTCTCAGCAGGGACGTGAGGAAATCTGCACAAATGGTCCACGCACTGCTCTACGTCTGTTTCAGTTTGTTACAGTGTGCTACGTCACACTTTCTTCAGACTCTCTTAAGCTGTCATTCTGGTGAAAAACCAGCATTGACGGGTAAACTCTATGTGCCCTAACACATGATCCGACATGTGCTGCATGTTACTCCAGGTGGGAAACCCTCATGTCAAACAGCAAATTGAAAACACGTGGCATACGTGAGTCAGCCTGAGGAAGGGGGATTCCACACATGCTGCCAATTTTTTTTTCTCTTTTTTCCTTTTTATGATCAACTCTCTCGACTTCTTGGCGTTTGCATGTGTTTGCATTTTGTTGCAACTCTACTCTCAGGGATACCCCGACTCCTGTTCTCCCTGTGGAGAGAACTGTGTGTATGTGTGTGTGTGGAGGTGGAAAAGGTGGAGAGAGGGAGCCGAACAGGCTTGACTTGGCTAGAGGAAGCTTTCCTCTGTACAGCCCTTCTTGTCCAAGCGTAGGAGCCAAGGCACCTCCAGCCAGAGGCAGCTGTCTCTCATTCAGAGGGATTTCACAGCTGCACTGGTCCAGAACGTTGTGTAATACAGAAACTCTCCAAAACAACGGCAACCCCTCTCCGAAAGATTTCTTTTTCCGCCTCTGTCTTACTATCCATTACCATGGCATGTCGTAACACAAAGGCAGGGAACTCCGAAGGAAAAAATAGCACATGTCAGAGCAAGCTTTAAGTTGAGGTAGCCTGTGGAGTGCCTGCTTAAAAAACAAATCACTCTCAGACAGCAGTGGAGTCAGTGAGTCACAATATGAGACAACTGTGTATCCCAAAGACCCTTTGAGCAGCATCTCATGGCAAAGCGCTAAACTGCAAATACAGAACTGGCCCCGATTTATAGCAAGTGATAAACACAAACCTGTCTGCGTGTCCCTCACGAAAATCCAGTCCTGCTCACCCTTTCAATTCGTTCATTCACTCATCATTCAGTGCTAACAGTGCTATATGAGCAGCATTACTGTAATTACATCTAATAAAACGTACAGAAGACAACAGAATACTGCATATGTATTTCATTTCATAAGCGTGATCCAAGGCATCAACAAACATACATGAAACAATCTTTTCATGTGACTCGTGGAGCCATTACTCAGACATCAAAAGGCCTATGAGCAGTGATAACAAAGGTGGAGTGTGGAAGAAAAGGCCAAAAGGAAGTCAGGCAGCAGTGTTATCATCAGGATCATGCAAATAACTGATGCTGCACCATCTATACAATGCTGCAGGTGAAATCAGAAAGCTGTGATCTGAACAGACACTACCACTTATGAGTCTTTATTAGTTATCGCTACTGTTGCACATTATGTTGTGTTATAGCAGAAGTAACATATACACAGAGATTTTAGTGATGTGTTTGCTTTATTAGTGATGTATGTCTTAAGAGTTAGTTTATGTATGTACAAATACTCTATATGTTAGTTAAACTAGAGACTAAATGTTTCCGTGACACTCACCCTGGGTTTTCTCCATAAAAATGACCTTGGAATCGGAACTGAAGTTCTGCCCAGTCAGGATCATCTGCTGGCCGCCCAGAACGGAGCAGCTGTCCATGTCCTGCTTCTCCACCATGGGAAGCTCATGTGCTGAGCGCTGGGCTGCAGGGACACACAGAGGGGTGATGTGCGCTGTTTAGCGTCTGTTTCTAGTCACACTTTGCACATAAACCTTATAATATAAGATCATCTTAAATCAGTAATTATAATATTCAAGTTCTCTATTATGTACATATGACGAGACTTTTTTTTGACATTTCACGGACTAAACAGTTCATCAAAACACATTCTGCAGATTCATCAATAATTAGAAAACAAGTACACAGCATTTCTTCTTAAAAGTCTTAGTTGGTTTCTTGCGAATGCACAACAACTTATTACCAAGAAGTGATAGTGCTTGACAATAAAAAGAGGTGACGCTGAGTCATTCAGCAGCTTCAGTCTTCACTTTCAGTTTTAATAAGCAGCAATATAAATCTGTCAAATCACAACGTAACAAGAGAACCTACGCGTTTAGGCAGCGTTAGTTTGCATACGGTAACGTACTATACAGGAAGGAGACAGATTAACGGTGTGGTGCAATCTCACCAAAAGCCCTGTGCAATAAATGCTTAACTGCTGTATGTGGAGCTTGAAATGTAAAAGTGTCACAGTTTGAGTGGTTATTTTAGGGTATTTTAAGGTGTTATGATTACTGTGGAGTGGTACAAAGTAACCAAGTATACATATATATACTGTATGTTGAGAACATTATGATGTACTTCCATTTTATGCTACTTCATAAAATGTACTAGTACTTTTCACTCCAATAAAATGTAGGTATAACTGTAGCTGTAACTAGTGGTTAATGGCAGATTGCAAAATTTCCAATAACACAATATACTGTGCATCAGTATTATCATTATTGGTGCCTGCCATTGAAAATGAATCCATTCATTTCAATGGAGGCACATATTGTTCTTCACCTCTAAACTGGCTTCTTTATAGATTTATATCTTATTCTTCTGTGAACATTGATGCGGCCCGAATGGAAGAGAGAACCCACCCAAAATATACATTAAATCGACCGGCTCTGTCACGGCATGTATGCTATTACTTTTATTGTAAAAATATTAAATATTTTTTAATTAAGTTTTTCCATTTTTTGGTCAATAATGGCAGTTGGAGGAGTCATTTAATCAACTTTCCTCCATTCATCCTCATGGTGTATCGTAGAAACATAATTCGAACTTTAAACGAAAATCTGGAAATTTCTCTAGGATTTTGCCCTCAGCTGTTTATCAACTTCTTTTTGCGTGTTTTCGTCTCTCCTTCAGTCAATTTTAATCTTTCATTGACAAATTTTACATAAAAACTGGGGAAAACTTGTCCTGTGTTGACACATATTGTTTTTATAGTGACAGGTTTTACGGTTTTTGAACTGTGTGGCCAGATGTTGAGACCCCGCTGCCCAAGTATCCTATTAAATCCATTGTGTCTGAGTTTAAAAATTCGCCTCAAAATCAGAGAGGACCTGTATTTGTAGATCGATGCTCATTTTTTGGAGTTTCATTACGAAAGGACATGGACAGAGAGGGAAACTTGTCCTGGTTCTGTCAGTATGATTCTCATAGTGACAGGATTTACAGTTTTCGGCGAGGACCAACTGTCATCACTTCTTCTGTGTGAAAAACAATACGTAGGTGCATGTGTGTGTGTGTGTGTGTCTGTGTGTTTTCCAAACTGTCACTTTCTGGGAGGCCATTACCATGGCAACGTAAAGCACCAAGCACCTGCTCTCTGATTGGCTGAGGCTTCATCAAGATAGCTCCCATGTTCAGGGCACTTCTTCCACACACAAACCACACAGGATGAGCCCACAGGGCAGACTGGGGGATCCCATCACACATATTATACATAACATATCCCCTGTTATGGCTTGTTGGCATTTTGAGTTACCATGGCAACCTAAATCGCCAAAAACCAAAAATAAGACTCCCAGAGCAGACTGTGGATTTCTATCACACATGTTATACATCAAAACGACCACCTTAATCACGACTTTCCCCCTATTTTGGTTTTTTGGCCTTTTGAGTTACCATGGCAACGGAAATGGCCAAAACCACACTCGAGATGCTCCACAGGACAGACTGTGGATTCCTATCAGACATGTTATACATCAAAATGATCAGCTCGGTCAGGTGATGACCCCTATTATGATTAGTTGGCATTTTGAGTTACCATGGCAATGGAAATTGCCAAAAACCACACAGTATGAGCTCATTGGATAGACTGGGTTTTCCTATCAGACATATTATACATCAAAACGACTCAGCTCGGTAAATCCTGCTGTCTGATTGGCGAGATGGGTTTAAGGTTCAGGGGCTCAAGGTGGCAGGGACCTTTCCCCAGGAACTTTCTAGTTATTGTTATTATTATTATTATTATTATTATTATTATGGAGTATGATATTACTTTTGGTACTTTAAGTATATTTTGCTTACTATACATTTACTTGTGTAAAAGTACAAGTACTTGTGTTGTTGTTGAGTCTGGCTTAAAGGAGGCTTTGACAGTAACAGCAACCACATTAAGAAATACTTTGAAGCATATCTTAATGCAGTTTTTGTAGCTTAAGTACTTTTTTCACTATTGTATATACATTGCTGTGGTCAGGCCTTACTTTAAATTGTAGCAATCTCAGGATGTCCAAAAGATCCCACATATATCAGGGTGAACTGGGGGAAACAAGTAGTGCTTGAACACATCACTTACTGTAAACATCATGTAGCTTCAGTGAGTTGGAACGAGCTGATAGAAGATGAAAGCAAACAGCATGGTGTATGTGAAGGGGTTAATGTCACTGGTTTTTTTGTATAACTGTCGGTTGTGTAGAAACACTGGGTATTAACAATTCTACACGGTAGTTAGTGATGCTTCCTTCTTGTAGCTTATTATCGCCCATTAGCTCGACTGAAACTCCACACTCACTGAGGCGCTGAAGGACAGGACTGCGACCTTTGAACAGGTTTGATGAAACAAAGAAAACGAGACCAACGGAGGGGCCCTTGTCTCCTCAGACATCACTGACAGATCCTGTTCATCAACAGGCTCAACAGATGTATCACAGGCGTCACTGTAAGCAACTCTATGCATGACTGCTTCCCATAGACAGCGATTGTTCTGAAGTTCATCTTCTGAAAGACAGGCAGCGACTATTGTTCTGCTACTTTTACTGTAATCAGGAAACAGTTAGACAACAGCTGTTCTGAAATTATTTTATATTCTGCCTCATGATCTTTTACAGTGACAGGAACATATTGCACACAGCCTGTGCCACACTGATATGATGAGTGTTACGTCTTGATCTGGGTGTTGGTCGAGGCTAGATAAAGAGCCTTCTTGTTTGAGTTTTGATTACACCAGATGCTTTAATAACACTGTGTACACATGCATGGATGTACCCAAACACAGACTTTACTACTGTGCACATTCAAACAGGTACACGGACACTGCAACGTGCAGCACCCACCTACTGGATGGAAGCCTTGCTTGCATAAAGACATCTTTGTGCACCAGTCTCCAGGCTCCAAACTCATTTGAATGTGGGTTGCTTTTTTTTTTTTTTTTTTTGCTGATGTCTATTTTGTATAAGGCTTGGTTAACTGATAAAAACATCAGCACACACAGGGAATTCATAACACATAATCACTGTAGACAGACTTGAAACTAATATTTTATAAAAGTATTAAGGACGTAGCAGCTTACAGCACTCAATGGGATGTGAGGTCACTTGGAGAGAGACGTGCTGTCCACCAGGCTGAGGTATGTGCACACGAAACACAAGACGAACTCGGGTGTTTTTCCGACCGACGTCAGTCTCACCCTTCCTCAGCTCAATGTCGGCGTTCCTAAGCTTCAGGATCCCAGCACAGTCGATTCTGGGAGAAGAAATAAAGGTGTAAGCTACAGTGGCTAAAGGCACATTATATTATTACTATGATTTTATATCATCTATAATTGTTAAGATATTCTCACACTGCTTTCATGTTGTTCTTTGGCTCCAGGGGGATCTCCAGGACTTTGGTGCCATTGATAATCTTCTCATAGCTGGTGGTCGTGACTGTCTTGCCAGTGATGCGGTGGACTTGATAGAAGGCGTGGGGCTTGAGGATGCGCTCGTCCGCTGTACCAATGAAGATCTGCAGGCCAAGTGGATCCTTGCCTCTGTAGCCATGTAACTGCAGACACAGAAAGTCACAAGAAAAGACAGATATAGTAATCTGTGAAGGAAATGTTTCTCCATAACCTTTCTTGTTCCAACTCTGCATTTCCAGATGTTGTTTCCCTGCTGTCAGACCCACGTGTAAAAGCATGAGTCTTCCTTGTGCAGTCTGGAACAGAAGCCAGCGGAGAGCTCACATCCTGCAGACTTGTGCTAGCTCTTACATAACTGTATGGAGAATATTAACAGGGGTCATCTCTTTTCATTCACAGAACTGAAACTGCCTTTAAGAGTGAGTCTGACATATTTGGCAATAAGCTGTAGCATATTTAACACCCTGCTACAGAAATTAAAAATATTAGATGGGTGAAACTGTGAACTGGAAAGAGGCAGAGAGAGAGAGAGGGGAGAGAGAGAGAGAGAGAGAGAGAGAGAGAGAGAGAGATGTCACTTTTAGCCTGAAAGTGCCTCCTGAGGAAACCTGCAAAAACCACAAAGCTTCGACTTGCATCTAAATGCTGTTTTTGTGCAAACAACGTAGTGCATAAGCTTTATCATAGTATGCAGTGGTTGCACATGGGCAGTAACTTTTTTTTTAAGTGACTCTTCATTCTAACTTCACCAAATGTCACTGCAGTAAGTTTGAATACCTCAAAAATGTTTCTAATCTGTTGCTTTGCTTCACACTTTGTATCATTTTTCCTAGAGAGAGGTGCACAGGCAGACTGTATCTGTTAAATGTGGTCAGAAAACACTACTTGTGTACACACTGTAGTGAAATAATGATCTGAGCGAATGCAACTGTCACAGCGGCTGCCGGTTGTGAGCAGAAACTATGGTAACGTGAATGAGCATGCTGGCTCCACATCCAGGTAGCTGACACACAGAGGAAGCCGACTGCAAACACTCGACAGGCTCAACATGTGAGCAAGTCGGGTCGGTTGTCATGGCAGTGGCAGGAGCGGTGAGTCATGACAGAGAGCGGTGTAGGAAAAGTAAAGTGGAGCGAGTGAGGCTCAAGGAAAGAGAGAGAGAGAGTGTAGAGGAGAGAAGGAAGGAAAACATGGAGAGCGAAGGGGGAGAGGAGGAAGAGAAGGGCGAGGTGAAAGAGTGCAACTGTGGCTTAGCCAAGCCTGACCGTCTGATTGGCCTCGCACACCAGGCAGAACTGACCTCAGGGTGAGGCCTTCGGGGACGGTCAGAAAATGAAAATAGAAGCTTTATTTCCAACAAGCCCCAAACTACAGTATCACCAACTAAAACAGCTCTGAAACATCACCACGGTAACACAAAAAAAGGGAAGTTGAACCTATTCTTGGACAATAAAGGAACCACACAGCAGTTGTCACAGCCAAGTTCAACACACTGCATTTGAACACCATGCTGTGGCTGTAAGAGAAATGTGAGCATTTCTTTCTAAATCTACGACTATTTTGTGACACTAGCTGTTACACACTCAGCGTCAGCTACCCTAACACGAGACTCGCACAGTCAACAAAGCATGTGTGTGAGAGGAAGTCAGGGACAACATGAACACACATGTGTTTGTATGGTCAAAACCGTGAGGACGAGGGCGCGCGGCAGCGGATTATTTTGAACAGGAAGGCAGCAAATCTGAGAGGCTGTGTTGCTCACTGACCTGAGTTCAGTTCTGCGGCTACTTGTGTGTCATATATCTGGGGTGAGGGTGTCATTTATGAAATAGCGGGAAAGGGAAAGGTGCTACGAGAGTAGGCAGAGTTACTCATGCACAGAGATTTTTAATAGAGTTAGCCCTGGGCGATCAGACCACTGAATGCATAATGAGTAGGAAATACAACTGCGTGCTGCCGTCCGATCAGAGCTGCCCGAAGCTCCCAGACCGGAAAAACCTGACAACATTCATGCGTTCATTCCACAGTTATACTTTACTTTTCAGGCATACCTGCACTACAGGATGTCCTCCTGTAGGGGCTTTGACCGCACCTCTGCTTCCCTCCGTCTCGTAGTGAGCTCTGTGATGCGGCTTGGGCTGCACCTCAATGTGGAGTTCATACTGGTCTGTGTGACTGGGGATCGGCCACTCCAGCGGAGGGAGAGAAGCCACAGGGATGCTGCGGAACATGAAGGATACGGTTGAGGATAGAAACTTAAAAAACATTGAGGTGTGGAAGTTTGTTATAGTACTTGTGTAAACCAAAAGTAGTAAGTCCTGATTTCTTTGGCACTTTACCTGATGCTGGAAATCAGTGGCTTGGGCCACATCTGAGGGATAACAAAGAAGGGCTCTACAGCAGGTTTGGTTTTCATGTCATGGTCGCAGGAGACCATGTAGTTCCCTTCCCCGTGGTTCTCTGGATATAGAGTATAAACCTGGTTGGAAGTCTTGACTATTTTAGTGGGCACCAGACCTGGCTGACCGGGGCCAAAACCATTCATGGCATCTTCAAGGCTGCTGTGTGTATAGTGGGCACCTATGTTGTGATCTTCATGGCCGCTGTGTGGGGAGGGACTGCGGGAGCGGTGCCCAGGAACTAAGCCTGGATTCCTGTACATGTCGTAGGTGCGTTTGCCCTGCGGGGAAGTGGAGCGGGAGCCAGGTCTCGGGGAGGGCGAGCGCTGTCCCAGGCTGCCGTCCTCAGCTAGGCTGGTGCGAGGAGAGGTGCCCGGGGAGGTGCGTGGGGAGCCAGTTTGGATGTTCTGTAATCGAGGGCAGAGGTCTCCAGGGTTGTGGACACTGCTGGGGGACACGCAGGGAGACGCCCACGGGGAATAGCTCTCTGAGTGCCAGCTGGTGGAGGAGTTGCTGCTGGCAGGACTCAGGCACTGAGGCTCACGGTAGGCGAGGTTATCATGGCCAGGCACAGTGAGAGTGGGTTTTTGGCTAATGTTCAGGTGATGGTTCTGCAGGGAGTCCTGACCATGGTTGTAGTGCTCATGGGAGGGGGTGATTTTGATCCGGGGACTCACAGCCAGGCCAGCAGGACGGTTACCGTCCAGGAAGTTTCTGGCCTGGTTGTCATATGCTGAGAGAACCTCAGTGTTGTGTTCACTGAAGGATGGACTACAGGACTTGATGCCATAAGGAGAGACCTCCTCCAGAGGAAAAGTGTGCTCAGACTCTGGGCTGAGGATTTTATGAGATGCAAGGTTGGGGTCATCTGCAGAGGAGAAAAGATTCAAATTCACACACATTTGAAAATCATAAATATCACAGCCAGAGTCATTTCCAGTACTCCAAGACTTACTGAGAGTAAGTAAGAGAAGATTTAAGTGGCGTCAATAAATCCACCTGCTGCTTTTTCAAAATAAAAGTTCAAGTTCAACGAATAAAACACACTCTGGTTATCTGAACAGAAAAGCTTCATCGTGTTGACATGTTCTCTCACATGGCTGTTAGATCAGACGTGAAGAAGCCCGTCAATCTGACTTCCTGTTTTTCTTTTTTCATTCACATAAGCAAAGCCGACAGACCGCATATTAACTTTTAAACAACAAATAGCCAAGAGACAGAGGAGACAGCTCATGCTGCCAAAAGTCCTCGGACAAACCTTGATCTCCTCCTCCAGCAAAGTCGCTGCAAGCTGATTCATAATTAAACAAGTCCTCAAACTGCAAATCCCCGTCAGGGCAATTGATTCGGCGGAGCTCTTCCTCCAGATCTTTCTCGTCGTAAAAAGAGGTCATCTGTCTTAATTTGGTTTTCTTTTTGTGGAGGGGGCTTAACGGCTGCTCGTGGTTCGGGAGACAGAGGCGCGCGGCCAAGGTGCTGCTGGGGAACCTGTTCGAGCGTCAAATGATGCTTCGGTGAGCTGCGGGGAGGTGGAGGGAGGTGGAGGGAGGTGAAGCGCACAGGTTTCCTGTTTGAGCTCGCCGCAGTTATTTTCAGACGAAGTCGGCTCTGCGTTCGTATTCAGTGCAGAAGTTTCACGTCTGAATGTGATCACGCACACACGCACGCGCGCAACCGTGTGTTGATGCGTCGATGGAAAAACAAAAACAGTCTAGCGTGGAAGTCATGAGTTAAGTGGGTTAACTGGGACTGTGTTGGTACACCGAGCAGCCTGGTGCTGCCCCCGGGTGTCTGACACGCTGCAGTGACACAGCAGGGCGCTGCCTCGTTATCGCCGCTTTAACGATTGTCTTACATCAATCCATGAAGAAAAGCGGACTCAAACGTTTATTTTCACCACTGCCACCGCGTCACCAAACAGCTGTTCAGTCAGTCAGTGAAAACGAACAGGTTCTCCCAGAGGGAATCCCCAGATTTACGCACGACGCAGACCACGCAGAGCGTTCCCTCCAGCAGAAGCAGTGCCAGTAGTTTATATGCTCTGTCAGCAAAACTCACATATGCGCATCATGAACCCCATAACCAACTTTACACTTTGCTAGATCACTTTTTCTCTTTGCATCATGTGCAAATCACAACTTAAATATACTAATAATGGGATAATTTGGACATCCAACCATAGTGAAGCAGAAACAGCGAGAAGGATTTGTACCATATGCAAAAACATATGCATCATAGAGACATATACAGCAATAAGGTCATTGGAAAAATATAAGATATCATTTGCACCATATTTGCTCTAACTACCTGATATAGATCTCCTTGTCCATAGTATAAGTATGCATACAGATGTCATCAAATGAGTTTAAAGATACTGTGGACTTTCATACCACACGTGTAAAGGTATCATTCATTAATATCATTTTATTCAAAATGGAAAAATAACCTGAGCAACACATTGTTTTCATTGAAAAAAAAGTGCATTTCTGGCTATAACGTCACACTTGAACATGCTTCCTCTTCTTATCTGGTGTCTTGGTGTTTCCCTGCCGAGGAACGCGCCGTGCGCCGATCCACTAAAGCGCAAGCAGCGTGTCTCAGCTCAGCCATCGACATCCCAACTGCCTCTAGAAAGGTTTACAACTATACACTCATATCAAAACTACTCTATCAATTAGAAATCAAATGGGTTTGATTACCAGATATTCACAACACTTCAGCAGTACCTTGATCCATCGACCTCATGGTGTGGTACTGTGCCAGTCTCCAAGTATCTCTAAACATCTGGACCAGTAAAAAAAGTGGAAAAACAAAAGCAAAATAAACCGGTGGAAAAGCTACTGTCCTCTAACAACCATAACAGAGGCAGCTCTTCAGTTAAAAACGTTGAACACGATGAAACAGATTTTAAAAACTCTGCAGACGTTCAAATACTCAAAGCGGCGAGAAACAGCTGCTGCGCACAAACTCCTTTTCTGTTCAAAAAACACACGGCCGCGTCAGCTACAGCAATGCTTCTGGTCTGACGTCCACCTTCTTACAGCTCTGTAAGGATTACTTGAGTATCAAGAGCGGCTTCCTTCCCCGCTCTGGGTGTTTATAATGGTCCAATGCTGTAAAATAACGGGATTCCCTCAGTGTTTCCTCCTGTTTGTGCGCCTTTGCCATGGAAACCTGGAGCCGGTCCATGTCGGAGACTCAGGGCTTTCCTGCAAAGCCCCACACTCAGGAATCCATGACGTCTCCGGCTCCTGCGCCAAGGCATTTCTGCGGCTTCTCTCAGACAGTAGCACACAAGAACTTCATTGTAGGAATGAAGAAATTACTGTGGGACTCTGGAGGAGAGAGAGGAAAATGAAAAATAGCTCTGAGGTTTGATTACAGGATACATTACACCAAATTTACTTAACACAGTTTACTAGACTGTTGTATGGCTGCTCAGTGAGAGACCAAACAGCTGAAAAATGCTTGTTTGCACTACATTTTACAGCCCATAGCTACAAGCGAGGAATATAGAGAACTCCACTGTTCCCCCTTGAGTGAAGAAGCTACTATCCCTTTCCATTTCCTAATGGAAATCTGCAGCATCTTCTGATACTTCACTGGAAAAAAAAGGCCACTACATAGACTGACCCCAGTAGTCACATGGAGGAATTCTCCATTGCTGTAAAAGTTATATAAGGTAGCAAGGAGGGGGTGTGGGGGGGACTGGTGATAGTCTGCATTTAATTGTGATAAATCTTCTAATGTGAGTTTGTAGTTTTCAGTCAGATACCGAAAATACACACGAGCATTTTCACTTCTACTTTAAACTCCATTAGATTTTCTTGCTTAGCAAAAAATGACATTTCATACAGTGACCTTCAAGCTTTTACTTGCTCAACTGTCCCTTTCTACTTTAAAAATCACTACTATCCCAGTGTTGGAAGTCTGTGCTATCTCTGCTCTGCTGGGGCGATGATGAATGACATGTTCTAATCTTAAATCATACATATAATACAGTAAGTGGTGACATGGGGGCATGCAACCATGTGGTGTTGGAGTCAATTTCAAGTTGTCATTGGACAAGGGGCAGGGTATACTCTGGACAGGTCACCAATCTATCACAGGGTGGCGCTCTGTGGTACAGGAGCTTAAAGATGTTTGATCCCAGCAGCAACTGTCTATGCACTTTACAACCATAGGAATTCATTTGAGATTTTTTCAGGTAGTGAGAAACACAAAAGTTAAGTTTATCCTCAGTATATTTCTGATTTTAATATCATCACACAAAAAAAACTGGACAAAACATGTTTGTTTCACACAAAATGACTAGAAAGACACAAAATAAGTGAATAGAGTTGCAAAACTAGCACAATGAAATTCGAAACAACCACAAGAGATGCAAAATGACTAAATATAAATGCAAAACAACCACAAACGTACTGAACATATAAATATAGATGCAAAAGTAGCACAGGGATGTGAAATGACCAACAAAGAAACACAAAACAACCACAAAGAGGGACTTGCTCCTGTAATACGGGTGGAGGGACTTTTATATCCAGGGGCCATTGTTTCAGGATCTGCTCACAGTTTCAGGGAGAAGCTTTTTTTTTTAACATGAACAAATTCACATATTGCCCAGAAGAGGAAGCTATAGAATAGCAACAGTGAAGTTATACATTGCTGAGGGAAACATTTCAATAACATTTAAGACGTATGGCTAGGGACACGTTTGAGAATCAACTTTACGAGCCGCTGTAACTCTCATCTCTCAGCAAGAACACAAATTCACTAAGCATGTTTCCCACGATGACCATCTGCTGTGTACTTCCTTACATATGTGCACACATGCAGTCCATACTCAGTACAGTCACATCATGTTGATACGTTTAAGGTGACGTTTATCGTCTTCCCTAGGAGACATTGTTGTGAATGACAGGAACTGATTATATCAGTGAACAAGACTATTAAAATGTAGGTTTTTTTGTCAATTTTAACACAAATTCAAAAGTGATTATTAGATTTCTGACATGTACAATAATTTGAAACCAATCATCTTTGTGGGGGAAGTGATAACATAGGAGCAGTAGATACAGGGCAGCAGGAAACACACCATTCAGCAACGTGACTCCATTCAGTGAACTTCAGGACAAAGCAAAAGCCTGGAGTGAAACGTCTTCTCTAAGCCGTCATGGTCTCAGTCCCGTTGTGTCCGTGGCCATTCGTAGGAAAATGTGTGTACTTGAGAGGGGGGGGGGTGGTAATCAGAGGATCTCTCCTGAATTGAGGCATTAGTCGGAATGAGGGGGCGTGCTAGACTGTTGGGTGAGCAAGGTGACTGCAATGAGTCTGTTAACCACAGGGCCGACGTACTGGGGGGTGACATTCAGCAGCCTTGTCTACCAGATGTAAATTCCTCCACTGTTACGGAGCTCTTATCCAACTCAAATTATGAAATTAAGAAAGGAAAAGAGCCTGAGTCCAGACGGCAGAGTTTGCACTTCCGTTGTTGTTTTTTTTTCAGAGAAGCCACTTTTTCCAAGACCGTGCAGTATTTTCCATCACTGTAAAACAGCTCATTGAGCTGTCTGGGTTAGAGCGTTGCCCCTTTGGAGTTTTCCAAGTGTAACATATGTGATTGAGCTTTTAAGTCCAAGCAGTGGAACTTTGATATGGAAAAGATACATCTCGTGGCTGATGAAAATGTTTCCAAGGAAATTCAAGGGGCAAAGGGAAACATGGACTTTAACCTCCATTTGGTTCTTTTGATCTGCTCTCTTACAGGTTGTGCCAGGTGCACTTTTGCATTAACTCTAATAAAACCTGCTATAACCATCCATCTATTCGTGCTGTATATCATTTAGATTAGCCGGAGCCTGTCCCAACATATCCTACGTGCACTGCAAGGTTTATCTAGAGGTTAGCAGTCTGGCACAAAAGTGTGATTTTAAAAAAAATAAAGGAATATAACTTTTAGAAAACAGGGTTATTAGTTAAATATCTAATTTATACATGTTTTAGGACACATAAATATGTTCTGAAATTTAATAAAAATGTCCTACAACTAACGCTGCTATTATACAATAATGTTTCTACACTACATATGACACAACAGCCAACAGGTGGCTAATTTAGCTTAGCATAAAGACTGGAACAAGGCAGAAAAAGTTAAATAACAAGGTAACAAAAGGTCAAGTACCTCGCTAAATAGCATGCAGCTCATTTATTAATACATACAAAAAAGTTAAAAATGACTAATTGTGATTATTATAGTTTATAACTGCAATATGTTTTCATACAGTCAGAGAATAAAGAACATTTCCATCATGAATGTTTTCTTCAAACTGCAGAAGCACGAGACTCTGGAGAGTGTTAACACTCACGCAGTGGATGCTGGGAAGTCTTCTAGCTTTGTTTGTTTAAAAAACGTCATTTATTGAGTTGAGTGAAC
>JAUBNQ010000026.1:22031439-22043661 GCA_032353495.1 Ctenopoma kingsleyae | reverse complement strand
TGCAAGATACTTGTAAGTGAAACATGTAATTTCAGCACGACACATCAACACAAACTTAAACGGCACCATGCTGTAGTTGTACTCTACCTGCATAGTGCTGATGCACAGGCTCCTGTGGATGACAAACTGGCTGAGGGCTGCAGACCTTTTATAACTGTTCCGACCATGGACCATGAGGAGACGGCCTAAATGTTTGAACTGAGTCACTGAGAAGTCGGCGGCCAAAGAGGCCTGTTTTCCTTCCTGTAGAAGACAAAGCACACAGGGCAGTGAGGACATGCTAAAAGACGTTTCTAGTGTCCTGAAAAGTCCTCACTGTATTATGAACTGATTGTATGATGAAGGATATAGAGCACAGCTATTTAGAAAGAAAAGTTACACTAAAAGACTTTAATAATGACTTAGTTGACTGTCACAAGATTAGCATAGTAGCAATGCACCACCTGCACACCTTGTAACCATAGTGACCCTGTTTGGAGTTCTGCAGGGAACCTTTGCTGCATGTCATACCCCCTGTCAACAGTATCTACTGAAGAAAAAAAGCCAAATTTAAAAAATTCTGGATAAGTTTTGAACAGGTCTGCAGTTCCTTGGATGTTTTCCTTGAGTCTTTTATGACTTCCTGGATGAGACGTCTCCGTGCTCTTGGACTAATTTTGGAAGGTCGAACACTTCAGGGCAGGATCACTATTGTTCCAACTCTTGTCCATTTGTAGACGGTGTCTCTCACTGTGGATCTGTGAAGCCCCAGAGCCTTAGAAATATCTCTGTAACCCTTCCCAGACTGATCAATGCAGCTTGGTAGTTATTTGGATATAGTAGCTAAGGCGGTGAATATATTCTGACACAGGCTGAGCTGGTCTTACATCACTTTTTGCTTCAAAAAAATTATTTTGTGTTTTCTCAGTTTGTGTTATAGACTTAGTTTAAAGGTCTACAACAGCTTAGAATGAGATACATTTTTTCACAGCACTGTAAGCTAGTGCCCAAAAAATTCCCTGTAATTATTCCCCAGTAATATCACTGCACATACACGTAATATAAAAGGACCATGTCTGAGCAAAGAAGTCATTTTGACAGGAAACTGACAGACAGCACAGAAAGTGCAACAGAACGGGCTGAGAGACTCTTACTTTTACTTGAGCAAAAAAGCATCCTGTCATCTTTGTTTCCTCTACTCAGACAATAGATCCTCATACAGAGGAATCATCTGTGTGCACGTCCCTCTACATGTCTCTGAACGTGAGAGAGATCTTGCCAGGAAACAAAGCAAAAATCTGTCAGAGCGGCATGTCAGTGACAGGCGCTGAGATGGAGAGTCTCTTACTTTTCCCTCCACTCCCACGCCACAGTCGGCTTCCTGGATCATGCTGACATCGTTTCCTCCGTCCCCTAAGAGAAAACAAAAGCCATGGAAGTGTCAGGATTCACATCAGCGAGTGACTCAACAATCCAAACTGTTAGTGAGAGTATTGTGAGCGTGTGCATTTAATGAGACTCTCCCCTAATTTGACGTCATTAACACAATACCTAAAAAAGAGAAGAAACGTTTGCTTGGAATTTGCCAGAAAAAGGCTGAGGTAAAAGGAAAAGAGAAGATATAACTGCAATTCGTGACGAACACTAAATTAATCAATAACTCTCATTTTCAAGTTTTGCAGAAGGTTGTGGTTGAAATGTGGAGAAATTGTTTCAACATTAAATAACAAAAATCAAGTTGAAAGCTGTTTGACAGTTTGTGGTTTCAACTCACCTACGGCGCAGGTGAGCTTGCCCGTGCGCTCTTGCAGCAGCCGGACTATCTGAGCCTTCTGGGTCGGGGTGCATCGGCAGCAAACCACAGCGGGACACTGACACGCAAGCTCCATGAACTCATACTCGTAGTATTTCAGACAGACCTGCAAGATAAACCACCAGAATGATCATGAGCAACTCAGGCCACAGCATATGCAAGTAACTGATCTCAGCTGTGGATCCTCAACAGCTCAACTTAAATTACAGTTTAACTTCTTCTGAGGTTTAGAAAGTGACTCAAACCACAAAGACCACTTCCAGAGATGCTTCAGTGGCTGCGATATTATCATGCATCGCACTGACACATCAGACTTTCATAAGGGGAGACAAGTAGGTGGGATTCACAGACGCGCTCAGAATTTACCTCAAGCGAGTCACCCGATATCACCAGTGCACAGTCGTGTTTTCTCCTGAAAGCGTTGAGCTCCAGGTGGGCTTCCCCTCGTGTTGTCACCTATAACAAAGGCAACCACATTTATAAATGTAACCAGACACAAGACAAATAGAAATTATCAAGGATGACAGCAGTCTTTGCATCCTGATTGTTATTAGATAGAACAACAGCAGCTTGACCACATAACTGCTAGACAACCAACTACATATACAGAACAAATATCACAGCATCAAACTGAACAGTTTTCCCGTATTAACTGAGGATGCACCAGCCTGATCTAACATCTGTAGCATCCCTTCACTGCAGCCAATTCAGTGAGGTCACAAATAAAATGATCTGATTCATGTTCATGTTCTAGCTCTTGTAAAGTGTGAACTTTATTTCTGCATTTGTGAAGCACAACTTTCATCCAAGTAGTGTAATGATGTTTGGTTTACAACACAATCCTGTCATCTGTAGTTTTTATTAATATTTCAATGTAATGTATAACAACGGAGAAAAGCCTGTTATATTGAAAATAAAGAAAAAATTACTCAAATTATTCGTTTCTTACAAAAATAGTTAATAACAAGAATAATAAAATGTGCACGCACTTTAAAGGGTGATGGTATACAACTGTCTCTCTCTATAGTTAAGATGGTTGACAAACACCTTAATAACACAAATTGTACAGTTAAGATTGTGTACTGTAAGCTACTTACAAAATATTCAAAATATGCAGTGCTTATACATTCAAAGTAAAGTGATAGTGGAACCTTACTTACAGTGGGAATCTGCGTAGTGGGAGAATATACTGTATTATAAAACCACCTGAGGCTCCTAACAATTGTGTCAGGTTCAAATATAGCACTAAAAAATCTCCAAAAATGCAGCACTGACAAGGCGCAGTGTTAATCTGTCAACAAGAGTTATGCTCCGGTATGAATATCCTTCAACCGCTGACTATTCATACGTCAATCCAGATCAGGCCTTTAGTGGCCACCAGGAAACTAATCCAGATGTGTGTGTGGCAGGCCCAGTCAGCACTCCCCCGTCCACTGGGACAGAGGTTTTCAAGCCGTGCCAACCATTGTTATTCTCTTCCAGTAACCTCAGTTGTACGCAAGTTGTAACCTTCCTATATGGCAGGCTCTCCTTCTGCTCTGGCACGGCTCCAGAGGGGAAGGCAGAAGGGGACTATCAAAGCGGCAAGAGAGAGCCCCAGACCTGCAAAACAAATTAGGAAGTGAGCCCTCTACGCTTTCCCTCTGGGAGTGGTTCAGCTGGTTTCTCCTCTCTCTTTGAGCAGAGCCTGTTTGTTCTTTTTGACAGTGCTTTGGATACTTTCGCTGGTGGGAGGTGATTTATTCAGCTGTGGATGCTGGCTCGGGCTACATGTGCAGTTATGTGGGGTTGTATTACCACTAGCTAATGGGCCTTGGTCACATAGAGAATGGATACCATCGGGTCAGCAATGTTATGAAAGTGTCAGCGCTGCATTGAACTGAGCTGAACCCTGTGCTAGTGAAATCCACTGTTCCCCACTTCATGCACACAGGGGAAGGTAGAGGGGTCCATGTGTTGCACTTACAGGTCTGAAGATATGGATGTCCTGGTTGCGGGTGATTAGGTGGGCGTTCTTAGCAGTACATGTGGCTGTTTCAAGTTTATCTCCTGTTAGCATCCAAACCTACACAAAAATGTGACAATAAATCAGGGAAAACCTATGTTATGTGTCACGTTTAACACTAAAAAGGAATTTTTACATCAGCTTTTAGATTATTGCAGAAAATAAGATCTGTGACAAACAAACGTCTAAAGCCAAAATATCATGTTTAACTCACTGACAATAGTTTTAACTGAACTGACTTCAGTGGAAGAAAAAGTCCTGATTAAATAAAAACACTGTGTACACTGTAAATACACAGTTACTGAGTTTACTTTAATACATGTTCTATTGCTTTATGCCTTCATTCACCTCCACTGTACTGGTGGTGGAGGCGGAAATCTTCAGATTTATCAGCCAAACTTTTACTGCAGTTAGTAACCAGTTTTCTGGTTCTCATACACAAAAACAAATGCTCCTCTCCTGAAAAAAAAGTGGTCAAATATTTTATAACTTTTATAAATATTTGTCAACCAGTGACCACTTTAAAATGTATTTAGAATTATTCAAATTTACTGTATTCTTCTCTTTTATATTTAAAGCAGGTTGGTGAGTGAGGCTTGTTCATGTAGGCAGATCTGAAAAACATATGCATTGTTTTTATACTTTGTACTCTTAGTTTGTTGCTACTGTGACCTTGATGCCTGCATTGCGAAGAATCTCCAGAGTGGGCCTGACGTCGGCCTGGAGCTGGTCCTCCACCCCTGTCAGACACAGCAGCTCCATCTCCATCTCCAGACTCTCGATCACTGTGGCCACCTTCAGAGAGCGGTCGTGGACACTGAGCTTGGCCTGCACATACCGTGCCTGGGGAGCAGAAGAGGGGTGGGGAAATTTTGAGTGGGATGAGATGAAATTATTTCAAGACCCAAAAGGGGATACAGCAAGGAGTGGACAAAAAAAGCAACAACAACAAGGGCTCCTCACACGACATGTATGCATCAGCAGAATGTTGCAGTGTTCACAGACATTTAACTGTGTGGAGAAGACACACACTCAGACATGTCACATTTTTTAGATTAAATATAAACTCTCATGTATGTTCTTGCAAACTGCTTTGTTTTAGAAAGCTGTAAACACACACACACACACACACACACACACACACAAACAAAAACATGATCAATTGGTTAACGCCCATCTCCAGCTCTCCAGCTCCAAGGCGCTTTGCGAGTGAGATAAAGCAAAAACAATCTTAGTGTGACTCATACAGGAACACAAACTCTGCGTGTGACTCAGTTGGTGACTCACTGCTGCCCACCAGCTCTGCTCACACAATTATACACCCCAGTAATGGGCCTGGGGCTTGATGACTGCAGGGGAGAGAGCCCTGCCCTGTTCAAACAATGAGTGGGGCTTGGATGTATGCATGGGAGGGTGGGGTGAGTGGGGGTCAGAGGTTAATCTAATTATCCAAGAACACGACTTGACATTTAGAAATACTGAACAACTCAGCACAAACTATCTGTATGCTTTGTATTATCTGTCAGTGAACAATTTGAGAGAATATTTGCTAAACTGAATAAAGTGACTGTGTAACGTTGCTGATGAAGACGTATGAAGCTGTTTTAGCATCTTCTTCTACTATACGATGAATATGTCACCCAGTCCCTGATCTCCACCTCAGATCCCTGTGGGTTGATCTCATGAGAGGGTGCTTACCTCAAAATCCTGATACTGCTCCTCTGTCAAGGATTTTTTGGAGACCACGAGAACCCTCAGCCCTTCCCTCGCCATGTTTCCACACTAGAATACAGAGACAACAACATCTGGATTCATGAAGTTGCAAAGTCTATTAATATGTGAATTATTTACAGTAGGAATAAAATCGCTGTTGTTGCATCAGTGATTTGTGAAAATGAAGGAACTCTACCTCCTCTTCCAGCCAGTCGTTATACTGGACGATGCCAGCCATCACCACATCAGCACCCTTCATGTAGAAAGTGATCTCTCCAGTTGACTCATCCTGGGAAACAAATACCTCCCAGTTCATTCAGTGTGAGGCACAAACAGGATATAAAAACCTGATATATCATATATCACCCAGTTAGAAAGGATTTCCAGCTCATACCCACGTCAGCCAGGGTGCACATGCACTATTTTATGATTTTGTGTTGCCTAGCATAACTTATTTTGGTATTCACAAGGGCTTTCAAAGAGTGTTTGAAAATATTAGCACAAGGAAGTCAAGATTCAAAAACCCAGGCTTCCTGAGTTATAGGCCAGCCAACCAAAATAAAGTTAGTCATCAGACTTAGTCAGAGGTTATTTCAAGGTGAGGTGTTTCTCAGATAATAGGTTTTAATAACATCTGTTTTTCATTTGTTTTTTGTGTTACAGCCAGTGTCAAGTCACAATCAGTCTCTTAGCAACAATCACTAACTACACTGATGATATGTGCTTCAGCAGAAGTAAACTAGGAAATCAGTTCAGTTTAAGCCCATACTAAATACAAAATACACAGCAGCTGCTGCAGTTCAAGCAGCACATGAAGACACTGATCACAAGTTTCAAAATCATAATGGCACTCACTCGCACTATTATGCCCATCCTTTTGCTCTCATAAGTGAAGGGAAATATCTGCAGGATGGTGAAGTTCAATATCTGGCCAGTAGGGGTCCGCAGCTGCATGGAGGACTGGTCTCTTCCCACCAGTGTCAGCCCTACACTCTCAGTCCACTGCACCAGCGACACCTATCAGCACCACAGAGGAAAAGCTTCAGAGACAGTCCGGTAAAAATGAAAATAGGGATGGAAAAAAGTGGTCAAACTGTAATATTACTTTGTTTTTAAGAGAACAGTCAAATATAATCATCTTTCAGGAAAACACAACTTTTAGTGTTCTCATGGTAAAGTCATTCCATTAACTTGATGTTCCACTGCCTGAACTGCAAGGAAAACAGAGAAGGACAACCGTCTCACCTTAATCAATAGCTCGAGCATTTTCAGCACTCAACACTATTGATTAGATAAACTGGGGACATGTCCATTTCTGAACTGAAAATACTCTTTTTGTTCAGTTCTTTCCAAAGGACACAGCAGATGACATCCATTAATACAATGTTAACGTGTGTGTGTGTGTGTGTGTTGGCTGCGGAGGAGATGATATTGCCCAATAACTTCCAAACCAGAAGCCAGATCACATACCCATTTCATCATCCAGCTTCTGGCAGGACTAACGGCAGAGCGGCCAAATGGAGACGGATGAGAGAAAACGACTCCAACTCTAGTTTTTAAAAACACACAGCTTGTGGTTCAGGAATGACTTATTTTGGAAATACGTGACCATGTAGTCTGACAATGCCTGGCCAAGAGCGCTTTAACGTCAGACAAGTTCTAACTACCGTAATGTTTGTCATCCAGGTTGGGAAATATGAAGATTGTGCTTAGTCAGAGTCTAGAAATATTCACTGTGGAGGAACTGTTGGATCTGGTGACCACCACAACAGAACCACTTTGTTATAGCAGAATGTAGGTTGTAGTCAATTTCTAACTGGACTGAATCAATGCTGCATCCGATTGTCTTGATTCAGAACCGACAAATTGTTGTATGACCTGAGAGCAAAGTGATGCAGATATTAGTTCTGTGGCTCCTTGAAACGTGAACGTCAGTTTTGAGGACTGTGGTAAAAACCACGCATCTAACAATCATCGACCTCATGTCCATTGTGCTCACAGCCAAAAGCCAGATCTATATTAGGACTTCCTGAAAGCTGTAGGAAAGAAAACTGAATCTGGGTCTAGATTGTATCAAACATACACAAGCACACACACTCAGCACCTCAGAGAAAATATTTTACATTTCACCTAATGTGAACTAAAATAACAGAACAGCACAACCCACTATTCTTTAACACACAACCCATGTGCACGGTGCTATAAATGATTTCAAAGAGGAAAATGAAAGTGGGATAAGTGCATTGGGCTGGAGAGGACATTAAGGAAATCCGCATTTACACTACAGGAAACAGATCGAGTCAAATTCCGCAGCACTCTTTCTGATTTTCAAAGAATCATGCTGATCCAGTAATGCAATCATTTGTGGATGTTCCTCTTCAAGGAAGAAAGCAGCAAAGATTCTCAAGATAGTGGCCCTTTACGGACATAAACGATGAAGTCTTCATTGTGATTTCGGAGGTCTGTTCTCCTGTCAGGCTGTCCCTGTCTGACCTTGAGAAAATGATGTTGGAATAGATTAAGTGCACATTTCCCAGGTCTCTTTATCTGTGTGTACAAGTGTATTTATTGATATTTCTAAGTGATGGATACAGTGTTTGCATAATAAATCAGGGAAGAGAACAGCTTTACGTCGGCATAGAAAATGAAAAGTTCAGTTTTGCACTGATGAAAGAATTCAGTGCATTTTAAATCTATTTGAAACTTTTACACTGTATTAATTTGTTGAAATATTGAATTAAATGATTAAATAATAAAATGAATGAAATGAATTGTGTACCCTGTATGCAGGGTTGCCGTGGTAACCTGGCTGCACGTTATACCATGCTATGAAAATTGATGGTTATCATTGCATGTACATTTGCATATTACTGGTATTGGGGAAAAAATGCTAGCGAACATCTGCACATGCCTGTCAGACTCTGCAACTGACACCACACACACACGCACAGCGAAGGGGAATAACAATAACAATGAATGAAATAAAACTAAATCCATGTGCTGACATACAGTAATGTGACCCGTCATCATACCTCATCTGGGCTGGAAGCCTGGTACACTCTGCACGTGTCTTCATAATGCTGCTCAGCCTCAGCTTGGTCAGTCACCCCGTTGGACTCATATACAGGGGTCACGTTGTGCACCAGAGCGATGGCCTTCACAGCCTCATGAACTCTACTGCTGATGGTCTTGCGGACCTTAGTGGCTGCCAGTGCCCTGGAAGCTGGGAGGTCATGTGTAGGCTGAAGACATTTATAGAAGACACTGATCAAAATGTGTTTTCATGCTCAAAAACACCACATTAAAAAAAACAAACTTTTAACAGGAGATGTGGAGTTTTTAGCTGCTGCACTAGCCTCCGTTTCAATCACTGCTGTCATAGAGGCCTGTAAACATAAACAGATGTGTAAACTAAATATGAACAATTAGCTTTTGCAGTGTGGCCTTGCTATTTTTGGAAAGCTGTGCGTTCCAGGGGTTAATGGTGGCGTCATTAAAGAAGTCCGGTCAGTGCTTTGCTTGTGGGCTAATCCTGTTTCCTGCTTCACTAACCTCTGGTGTCAAAGGGGACAAAGAGTGCATTCAACCAAACAATAATCCCAAACTGATACATCTCTTAAAACAAGGTCACTATATCACATTTTCCCAAGCTTTTGGAATTTTCTGTTTGGTTTCTAAATGTTGTGAGTGAATTTGTTTTACCTGCGTGTAGGCACTAAACACATGGCTCTGTACTTCATCCATTGAGTCCATCCCATATGCTACAGTTCCAAGATGGAGCCGCCGGAACACCATTTCATTTTGGGTGAGAGTTCCTGGAAAAGATTATATTACACACATTTATATAACAGAACGAACAATAATTACACCTGCATCAGATTATATCAAGAAAAAATTCAGCATTTTGCATAATGATTGACAGGGATGTTATTAAGTAACATGTGTAGTAATATCTATAAAAGTATTTCTGCTTGTTTCAGCACAGCCATTAACCAGTGACTTACAACATGTCCCATACAAAAGCCAGACGTCTTTCCTTCCACACTGCACACAATCTCTGCATCCTCACACTCACTTTAAAAGCATTTTCCAACAGTATATCAAAAAGCTCAGGGGCCTCACAGGTACATTAGCCTGACCTGCAGGCCCCGCCGACCTTATCACGCTCTGGACGGGGAAATGGCTGATCATTTTACTGGGCGTGAGGGCTGTAAATCTGATTCGTAACACCTCACGCCCGAGGAAGTGCACTGGTGGAGGTGTTGTGCTCATTTTGGGATTTTTTATGATTTAAAGGTCCTGTAAGAATCAGGTCTCCAGAAACAGAAACCCTACCACAGTGCAAACCCCCTGGGGAAGCAAACGACTTAACTCCATTCTACTGGATACTTTCTTGGTAAACCTTCAGCATTTTAAGTTCTGATTTTAGTGCTCCACGTTCTGGTCTCAGTGCTACTTTAAGCCTCACAACCAAAGGTTGTTTTAGAAAAGTGTGCTGCCGTCACCTCTGTTCCCTGCAGTCTAACCTGTTTTGTCCGTCAGCAGGTACGAGATGCGTCCAAGCTGTTCAGGTATGGTGCTAGCCCTCACCACCGTCCCAGGAATCTTGGAGTCTTTTTTAATCATCCAGCTGAAAACCATCTTTCCCATATCCAGATTGACACGTAAACTGCATCAAATAAAAACGATCAGTCTCTTTTTAAAGTCCACTTACACATAAATATGAAGGATAAATAAAGGATCTCAGCTCGCACCTGATGGGCACAATGTGAGAGAAGAGGAGCAGGAAGCGAAAAATCTGGAGGTACCAAGAGCCAGCAAAGTGCTGGAGGGCCACCATGACCAGTGAGACCACCACCAAGGCCCCAAACAAAATCTTAGTCAAACAGTTCACTTCCAAGTCAAACAATCCCACCTATCAGAGAACAAATTATGCGTCAAACACATGTAAACACAACTGGACTATATATGTAAAATATGTATATACATAGATGCAAACAATGTTTATAAATACATTGACACAAGAAAAATGATTAAAAAAAAGTTAAATACATCTCTGTGTAAATGACCCAGTCTTAGTCTTGACTGACTGTGGTTCACACTACTGTACCTTGTGCCTTGGGTTGGAGGTGTTCATGACACTGCGCAGCTCCTTTCCTGTGTAAATCACAACCCCCACCACTGTGCCTGCAGAGAGGCAGAGAAACAGACCAAAAAAAAGCTGCCTCAGGACAATATAATAAAGGAACATAAAACAAGATGTGCCAAGAAGATGTTTCCCAGACTTATAATTTTGACGTGTATAGTCTTTTCCAAATGAAGAATGTCACTTTGAATATTGGATGCAGATTTTCAAATGCTTAACGGATAACATATGTTAGTGTGGGTTAAAGTGGATTCAGTGTGGAAGAAGCATGCTTTCTTTACCATTATGGTGAGCTGCCCCAGAGCTATTTAGAAATGAGCAAAATGTTTGATTACCTCATTATTTTTCTGTGTGTGTGTGTGTGTGTGTGTGTGTGTAGTTCAAGTCATCAGACAAGTCGACAGGTCAACACGAAAGCAACGCTTCCGAGGTTAAGAGCAAAGGAGCTGGTCCTGGTTACTTCCTGGACAGCTACACCATCAGTCAGATATTTACCAGAGGCAACAACAGTGCTGGCCCACAGCGTGTTCTCAATGCTGAGACTTTCATTGACTGGAGGGTCTCCGTCTTCCTGTAACAGTTGAGACAACATTCAAATATACAGATAATTAAAAAGAGTTCTGGCAAACAGAAAGCAGTATTTTAATTAAACTACAATCCTTTTCAAACATGGACAACATTACGGTTAAGGTGATGGCTTTCTGTTACTCAGACTAGGTGCCTTTTACGTTAATGTTCCTTACAGCTTGCTAATGTTTTTAAAGAGCAAATTCTGCTGCCTTGTTGTGTAATATCCAACATGCACAGGCACCGACAGAGGAGACGCTGGAACTGTCGGTTCCTGAAAGATCACATGGTGTTTCGAATGGGAAATTCAAATATTCAACCATTTGGAAAATGAAACTTGACAATATATCGAGAGATAATGACTTTTAATTTGTTTGTGTGCAAAAGATGAAGAACAGTGATGGTAGCACTCACCCTGGTGAAAGTCCCAATAAAGTTATGGATGTCAATGTTTGGTTCCTCTGCATATACATATGATCTGATTTGGAGAAGGTCCTGTGAAACATAAAAATATAGTTTAACATCACTGACACAGGAAAACTCCAATAATATATATCTCACATATATAGACACAATTTTCAGTTATATTACTGTTTACAGTTTCTATGGCAGCAGTGTTTGCGCTATGGCTTTGCATTTTACATTGACAAAGTTTCCTCGAGGCTATTCTGACGTTTTATGAGACAAAAATAGATATTCCCAGACTTGTTTGACAAAATGGTGGTTATTTCAGTTCCACAATCTTGGATCCTGAGATGCAAAAGAACATCCTGTTGCCGGGGGCTCAGCCAGCAGGAGATGACAGAAGCAGCATAGGTGGAGAGAAGTAGCAGTTGAGGTTTGAGTCAGATCCACATTTTTAATGAATCTACTGATTATTTTCTTATCAACTGTGGATAATTTCGTAAAAGTTAAAAAATATATATAAATTAAAGCTGCAAGCAGCGTTATGAGGGCCCTCGCACACCTGGCGCGTCGCGTCACGCCCAACACCTAAAA
>JAUBNQ010000026.1:22008186-22026660 GCA_032353495.1 Ctenopoma kingsleyae | reverse complement strand
GATCATTATAAAACCATTTTGCAATGATGGTAACACAACTGAAGACATGCATCTTTTCATGGAAAAGATGGTAAAGTCTATGTGTGTCCAAACTTTTATGTATGTGAGTTCTGTGGCATCCGTGTTAGTAAGACATCATTTCTATTTAAAAAATATCAAGACGCACCAAACACAGGCACACTAGGTAAATGCTGATAGGCCAACAGTCATAATAATAAAGCTTAGTGAAATGTCACATACCAAAGGGACCCAGTAGGTGTAGAGGGCACCTAGGCGTAGCTCATTGACAAACTGAGAGCAGGCCAAGAGCAAAAAGTACAAGTTGAAGAAGTACTTGAACTGATTGAACAGCACCTGTGAAGTCAAAACAAATAAGTACTGAGGGACATAAGTGAAATTTTCTGGACAACAAGTGAGATGTTTATGGATAAAACCCAGTGAATTCATACATTGATGCAAAAAATATTACTGCCCAAAACTAATTGCCACATTGTCTATACTTGGCTTATAGACCTAGAAGAATCAAAAGAATAATTGCTACAATATGAGAGTCTGCGAACAAATCAACAAATAACCCACTAAAAAGGTTATATCAAAGTTTTCAACCAATTATTGCTCAGGTTTAGTTAACAAATCTTTTCACTACGAAACAATATGCAAAATATGTCATTCTTACATTTTACAAATATATTACGACCTCGCTCTATTTCATTATCACTGATGTGCAAGATGACTACCAAGTGACAGCTTGTGCCTTCACATTGCTGCTTGTATGAAAACCGTTGCCAGGGGTAGAGTGGCACACGAGAAACAATGCTCAGAAACAAAGTCCGCAGTATGTGGTAGTCAGAAGAACTCCTTGACATGCCTCAAAGTAAATAAAAAAACATCACAATTTGCAATGCAAAAACACTTGGCTCTTGTCTTTTGCTTTCCAAACAAATGTACTACTACTTCCAATGTCTGCCTTCATATACAAAATGAAAAGATTAAATAAGACAACTGAAAGTCAGGAAAACAAATGCATATGTAAACTAGGCCTGGTAAACACAGGAGTCGTAACTTATGTTCGTGCAAGAAAGCTCCAGCCAATGTCACATCTGTCACGATGCTCCAGACATTTCTAATGTGGTGTTACAGAATGTTATGGTCTGGCCTGTCATCTGCTGCAGATCATCTGAGTCCAAAACATGGAGAAACAGTTAATATTTTGGAAATATCGGATTTACAGGATATTGTATCAAATTTGAGGGCAACAGGAAGTTAATATGAGGGAGACTCCATCGCAAGAAAGGGATGTCTCAAGTTAATGGAGGGGAGTATGTGTGAACATCTGCATCCCGGTTTTGGTCTCAAAACCACTACACAACTACTAAACACAAGATGACCAGTTTCATAATATTGTGAATCTCTGAGAACATGACCAGCTTATCAGAGAGCATGAATGCCAAGCTCAGAAAGATGAGTGGTGGTTTTGCAGGTTAAAGGGCTGAAGGGTGCAGTTAATTTTGATAATGAAAATCTTGATGATAAGTATTTGTTGACGAAGGTTCATTTAATAACTAAATTATAACGCAACGATAATATAAAATAGTTTCACAAAAAATATGGTGGAATCTTTGTTGAGCAATAATGACGAATAAAGACGAGATGAAATCAAAGACTTTGACATTGTGTGTTGTCGTTCTGACACTTGTCGATCATAACCAGCATTAAAATTTTCCCATGCTGACCTTTGTTACTGTTTTGGCTGATCCGTATAATCACTCATTTTAAAACTCCCCCAGGCGGCAGCTGTTCATACTGTAAGTTGGACTAACAGCACTTAATGATGATACTGTCCCAGTAATATGTGTAAAACACTTGTCGCTTCACCAATTTTGCACCAGTCATCTGTCCACATATCCACTGGCTGTCTTTCAGCTGTCAAATATGGAATCATATTTATAAGTGATAAAACTACGCTAGTTAAAGAAAAAATTATGTTTTTGTTTTTATTTGGTTTTCATTAGAATAATAATAAGAAGAAGAATTTTTGTACCCATTAAAATGATTAAAGCCTTACAAAGTCTATAATAGCATGGTGAAAGGTAAACTATGACTTAAACTGAGTTTCACTGACTAAAACGAAGAGAAAATAAATGACTAAAATGTGACTAAAATAAATTACAATTTTCAGGAAATGACTATGACAAAAAAATAAATTGAAAATCCCTGTTGAATTTAACACTGGAATGGTGGAGGAGTGACCTTTGACTGACACTAACCGCAGGCAGGAAGGTGAAGAAGTTGTACTTCTGGTTGTTAATGACATTTCTGGGGTACCTCTGCTCCCTTTTTTCTGGGTGGCCAAGCCACACTGTGCGGGGGCGAAAGTCACCCATGCCACAGCATCTTGACCATGGGCAGCACCTGAGACGTAGAGACAGAGAGGAAAAAAGTATTTCACATATTAATGTCACTGTTTTGATCGGCAGCAGATACTCTAATACATAGACAGTTACCTGAAAAACATGAACAAAAATATTGAGAATGTTGCTGATTAATGTTGAAATTTCCATTTTTTTGTTCTGTAGTTTGACTAATAACCCTGTGTCACATTGTGTGAAGGTGCTGAAATAATTTTGTATCACATATTTTTGTTACAATGTTGTTTTTCACCATCCTTAATATGTAGAGCAAATGTCTAGGGAGATTACACCTTACAAAATAAATATTAACATCTTGAAAAGGGTGGGCACTCCCATCACTCCACCAGAACATTCTATATCAAATCAAAGTCTTGTGAACTTGTGAATTAATAACAAAACTATTATAAAACACTGACAATAAACAAAACATACATGCAGGAAAAAGGTAGCAAAGAACCAATACTTTTATGATAGATGACTCAGTTCTTCAAACATTGCATCACAATAGCCTCTGTCTGCAAGTCTCAACAACTTTTCTATTGCAGTTAATTCTTAAGTACTGCAGCAGTTTATACACTACAGCTGGGGTTCCTGTATAGATTATAGTGTAAGCAGACAGAAACCAAACATACATTTAGGCAATATAAAGCCCACATAAGAAGAGATCATTTTCCTTTATACTTAGTTTAAAGAAATAACCCTCATATATGTTGGAGAATACCAAAGACAGGAATGAGCAGTGTCACTATAAAGCCGCTCCCAGCCTATGTTTGTTGTGTAAACTAATCCTCATGTTGCTCTTTTTAGGTGCCGGAAGTCTCTCAAAGAGAGAGCTAACCAATAGTTTATCCTACTGTACATTAGAGCTAATTATATGATTTGTTCAAGAAGACATTCTGACATGTGACAATGTCTTCTGTGAAAAATGCCTTATATTTTCATATTATTCTGCTAATCAGACCAAAGTATGAGTGTTTGGGTATTTAATTGCTAAAACGGAAATACTGACAATTTTAGTTGCTTTTCTGATAAATCTACTACCTCGGTTGATCTCTGATCTGAGTGTACAAGAATGACAGGTGGCGTTCCCCATGGTTCCTATCTCGGGCCTCTTTTGTTCAACATCTAGGCTACATATTCCCACTAGCTCAGATAATAGAAAACCGCAAACCATCTTACTATAATTACTTTAATGATCAACCAGAATACATTTCTAATCTGGTGCTGTGTTACAGACTGGCCTGTCTTCTGCTGCAGATCATCCAGGGGAAGGTATGAATCAAAAATAAACATGGAGAAGCAGTGTCTGTCACAGGAAAAAATATTAAATAGATTATTAAATTAAATGTGGCACTATATTGTCATTTTTAGCATGCTATATTCTAATGTTGCTTTTAAATCACATTTATACATGTTGTTTCTGTTATATTTTATCTTAATGCCTTTCATGTCCTATGCTAAACATTTTCCCTTGTTGTTGAAAGCTCATCCACAAATGTTCTTTGCCTTATCATGTAGTAGGCTGGAATAACAGGAAACACATATTGAGCAGACCCATATTTCTGCATTATGACAGGTCATTTTCATATTTTCGGGTCCATGCGTGTGTTTACTAGGGGAGGTGACATCATGGTAGCCTGTACAGTCTATTGGCTGCATTTCAGTGCTGTTTCTTCATTGTCGTTTAAATAAGAGGCCTGCCCCATTGTGTGCTAGTCAAAATACCACAGTAAAGACTCTTTGACCTACCATGTGAATTTAAGACACGGTAGTTTTAAGTCGGGGCCTACATTCCTGCGTGGTATCTGCTCTTTGACAGAATGAGCGTCAATCAACCGAGCAAATATTGACATGGGCGTCAGTGCACTTGCTTCAACTACACCCCGGAACAAGGATGTCTCCTAGAGATCTAGCTAGCTCTTTTAAAGCTACATTGAATGGCCACATAATTTTCTGTAACATGTATATATATATATATGGTAAGCGTTGCTCCCCTCCAAACTGCTATTCCCCCACCCAAAAACCCCCTCCACCGCTAAGCTAGTTGTTCAGACAATGTCGACGCGCTCCTGTAAACAATTCAGCGGCCACACTGTCACTGAGCAGCAGCCGACGAGCTAAACGCGTTGACGCGAACAAAGCAGCTTCGTGTTCATATTTCGGCGCTGTCTCACGGCCTTACCCATTTCTGTGTTTACCGTCGTGTCTTCTCGGCCGTCTCACGGGCTGTAAGGGGATGTTGTCGGTCATTCCTGCAGCCCCTGGTGAAGCGTGTGGAAGCTGTAGGCTGTCAGCCGGGGCTGTCGCGGTTCTGGGCGGAGGCTTCCCCAGCTGTCACTCACACGGGACGGTGCAACAGTCAGCAGGTTGGCGCTGTGCCGCCGCTGCTGGGACAGTGCACAGCACCAGACATGAGCCACTAACCTATTTCCTAATATGTCATCTCATCATATCATATTTTGACTCTTTATTACTATAGTAATATGCCGTAAAGTAAGTGATTTCCACGTTACTTGAGTATTTCTGCTACTTGACATTTACACTTTAGTGGCAAATGTTGTACCTTTACATCACATCATTTATTTGATTACTATAGTTACTTTTCATAGTCTAATGAATAGGGTAACACACCATACATTTTGAATGCAGGACTTAATTGTAACAGATTATTTCTACAGTGTGTTATTGCTACTTTTACTTAAGTAATAACAAAAACAAAAATGTAACAAAAATTAACACTTCAACATACAATCATTACATGTCTACACAACTCAGAGACAAAAAAGACCAAAAGGAAAATATATTCTCTGAAGGGACTCGTTATGTATAATTAATACTTTTAGGTACATTGTGCTACTATGGAGTCTTGTCCAAAGGTGACGAAACATCTGGACTTAGAGGAATTGGGTTCTGAGATTTATGGACAACCAACAACTGAATCACACCTTTTCAATATAACGCATTCCAGTGCTCCAGTAACCAGGCTATGTACAGGTGTTTCAGCATACTGAGACCAGCATAGTGGAATAGCAGGTGAAACTAACAGATAAGACTCTTACGGATCATCCTATATTAGATAAGTCTCTAAAGGTTTTTTTTTTTTAGAGGAAATGGAAGGAGGAGAGATGGATTTATACTACAGTCACAAATATATACTATTTGTATAATGTGCAGTGCCTACAATTATTACATTTGCATGCTGCAGCTCTGACCTAAGTCTATTAGGTAGCTGAGGCACAGCAGTCTGTTTGGTTATCATGGTTTGGAGAAGCAACAATTATGAAAATGAGCTACATTAACATCTGGTGTGTCTATCCTGTATCATGCTTTATTCTTTTTGCATAAATTCTTGTGGTTTAATTCTATATTTTTGTCATGGTATGTCTGGTTAATGTTTGTGCATTACGCCAATGTTGTCCATGAAATAATCAAATAGTCTAGCACACCTAGCACAGCATCCAAACATACTGATGAAAGAAGTCAACACATGTGACAATGAGCACTGGTAAATATGTACAATTAAAGGCTAACAGGAGGCCACTGTATAGTTGACCTAAAACGGATTGTGGACACATCATCAGGAGCACGCTTCAGTTGGAGATGCAAATAGTTTTTCGTTGCAAATGCAAAATTGCAAGGGATTAATGGCTACTGGTCGATGATGAAAACAGAAAAAAAAAATTTCACTCTAGTCATCTCAAGGTGAATTGATGTAAATTAGGGATTTCATGTACCTTCAAACTGGTCTGTGCTGGCACAGAAATGAGTGGAGAGCTATGTACATTTCAGTAGCTACAGAAACAATCTGGCAGGTCTGTGGAGGAATAAGTTTGATCATGTCTTCTGTGGCAGAGTGATGACAGGAAGTGTGTTGAAAAAGTCACCCTGATTTTATTTTTCAAAATCAGAACATTTAGGTGAAGGAAACATTGGGAAAAAACAAACACATTTACAATGTAAACAGGCCAAATTGGCTCAACATTACTTGAATTGTAGAGACAACCTGAAAGCAGGTTTGACATGTTTGCTCAAGAAAAGGCACAACTTGGCAAATGCATATCAATAAGGAATGTACAGCAGGGGCCTACAAAGTACTCGGACCATTCTGAGTTGTGTAAAGTGTCCAGTGATACATTCATTACTGTTCAACTCAGCAGGTTGAGGGTGGAAAAGAAATAAACTCTGCATGCTAAAGAATGAATCTGGGAAAATGTACAGAGCACTTCATTGAGAGTAGGGGATGCAGAGGACAACTAAAATCTAAACGAGGTAGAAACTTACCCCCTAAACTCAAGCACTTATGTATTTAATAAATTAATGACGCTACAAGTTGAAAAGATAACCTAGAAAAACAAAAAAGCTGGGTCTGACATTTACTCAAATGCTTCAAACTAAATTTGACAGGAAGGAAAAGCTGACAAAATTGTTGATTTGCCCTTTCCCCATTTAGCCATCACAATAAAAGCGGTGAAATTGAAATGCAGCTATAAAAATGTGACCTAAAACCGGAAATAAAGTGCAGGCATGAGAACATTAAGCACAGAATAGCCTTCAGAGCTCAGCCAACCAATATGATGTTGTAGATTTTCAAGTAGAATACATGGGTCAAAAAAATAAAAAATATCATTCAGATTTCTGTAGACCGATGAATATATGAAATACACTGTACAACACAATTTATCACTCAAACAGGGCCTTCATAACCTAATGGTGCAGAAAAAAAACATCAACTTGTACAGTTCAGATTAGGCACTTAGCAAAAAGGTTTAATTACTGTATCTCAGAATTGATGCAACAAAGATGAAAAATCTAGTTTACAACCTACATTACTCTAGACTGAAATGTTGCACCTTAATTTAATAGAAAAGACAATGTTATCATCTGACAGTCTGATCAAAATGAGAAATGCTAATGACATTCAGCTCTACAAACATGTACAATGTCATAAAACCTGTGGCACACAATAGGAGAGAAAGTAGTCCGACACAATGTTAACTCTACCAAAACTTCTGAACACAGACATGTCATGAAAAGTCATGCCCTGAACATTTTCCTATTAAAGTCAAAATCCTTCAAAAGTATCAAGGCAACAATCTGAATTAAAGCAGTTTCAAGTAAGTTATACATTCAAACTTCTGGATAGAGAGCCAAAAAAAAAAAAAAAAAAAAAAATACCCGCATATATATTTATATAAAATAAAAACTACAGTAGTTATATCAAGTTCCAACTAAAAATAACACTTGACAATCATTCAGATTAGGAGGGGAGAGAGCTGCAACAAATTTACTGTGAAAAGCTCAACCAATCTATGGAGAATTCTATAAGGTTTTCTTTGAATATTGATTGTACCTCATTCAAAAGGGAGCCATTCAAAAACTGAGTTTAGGCGATACATTGATCACTAAAACGCCTAATTAACTGCAATTTTTCCCTCCTCCATGAAATGTGGGAACTGTGATTTTGGCACACTGTCTGAGCCATTCTTCTCAATTTCTGCCATGGAGGCAGGTAAGCCAGAGTGGGAGCCATCCATCTTCATGAGGCCTCCAGTGGATCCGATCAGAGGCCCGCTGGCAGGGCTCCCAGGGAGTGGAATGCCACCGCCCTGGATGACAGAAATTTCATTGGTCTTCATAGTGAGGCCTCCACTGAAGGCAGCTGCGTATTGGTTCCACAGAGATGGGTCAAAATTAATTGGTGGAGCAGCAAGTTCTTTGGGGGCCTGCATAATTTCTGGCAACATCTTGGCCTCAGAGCTCATCGCCATCAGTGCCATGGGATTATCCAGAGACAGGCGCTGGCCACGCCGAGATGAGTTGTTCCACATGTGAGTGCCAATATGCACCTAAAACAAAAAGGCAGACAGTTCCTTTAAATCATATCAAAATGCATAATATGAACAGCTACATTATGACAAACTACACATATAAATAGCCTAACCAGCAAGACAGTGGTTACTTACCTTTAGATTTCCCTTGGTGGTGAAAGCCCTGCCACAGATGTTGCAGGCAAACGGCTTCTCCCCTGTGTGTGTGCGCTCATGGATCTGCAATGCACTGGCGGATGAGAAGTTCTTGCCACAGACATTACACACGTGTTGCTTGGTTGATCGTCGTGGTGCGGTGGGAATGGAGGAAGGCAGAGCAGTTCCCTGGGGCATATGGGAGCTGAACAAACTATGAGGGCCAAGAGGATTCTCTGGAGGAATCTTCATCTCCAGACTGGTCAGACTTGATGGTATCCTCATAAAAGGCATGTTGCTAGGAACTGTTCATAAAAAGAAAGGTAGAAAATTAGATCTAAAACAAGATGATAACCTTTAAAATACATCTGAAGTTATTAACTCACCGTAGTCTCCATTTGTAAACGGTATGCCGGGTTCTTCTTTAATCGCCTTTGGGGTGAAGCTGCTAGAAGCTGTGAGATCAAGGGCTCCACCTGACTCCGTGCCATCCTGAGTGCCACTGTCAGACTCTGCTTTTGACCCACTGCGGGAAAACTCATCAACAGCAGCCTCAGGAGACTTGCTACCAACGTTGTTTACTGGTGATGACTGAAATGACAGGGCTGAGTCAGAAATGGCAGGACTGCGGCCATTCTGATAGTCCAGCTCTCTAGGAGCTGACGGTGATTCCTTGGATGTTCCCTCACTCTCTGAAGTGGTGCTGCTCTGTCGTTTCAAGGCAAGAGCAGAGGTGAGATTCTTCAAAACATCTAGACTGGAAAACACAGCGGGGGCAGAGTTCTTCTGTGATTGTTCGTCAGAGGCAGATGGGAGGGATTCTGGGCTGTCGTTTAGCTTCTCAGAGTCCAGCTCTGCCTCGTGTTCCTCCATGCTTGCATCAAAGCCATTGGTGTCGAGAGGCTTCTCCTCTGGTAGGGAGGGCTCCACTGCTTCTGCTGCTTCAAAATGGTTTTCTGGCATTGGGGTGTTCGGGATCTGCCCACCCATATGCATTCGGATGTGCTGCTGCAGAACCACAGCATTGGTGAACTTCTTCTGACAGATTGGGCATGAGTGCTGCATTTTCAGAGGAGTGTTAGCCCTGTGCACTCCATAATGGGCCTTTAGGTTACCTTTTGTAGAGAATGCACGACCGCAGATTTTACACTTGTAGGGCCTCTCACCAGTGTGGGTGCGGTAATGCATCTTGAGTGAGCTCTGGCAACTGAGCACCCTATGGCAGATTACACACTCATTTGGGTCATTGGTCCTTTTTTCCAAACCATCCACCATCTGCTGAAGTTTTGCTGTTCCAGAGCTCGGTTCTCCTGGGACAGCACTACCATTCATATGATGCAGTGCTCCAAGCAGTTCTTTAGCATCCTTCTGAGTCGGGTCCAGTCCTGTCTCTTGGCCAAACACATTAGAGGAAACAGTCGGGGATCCATCACTTGTCGATGGAGAGGGTCTCTGGGAAAATGGGTCCCCTCCAAAGCCGTCATATGTTGTCTTGAATCCTTGTATGGGTGAAGGGTGGAAACCAGTAGCAGGATGACTTAACATGGGTTTAATTTCAGTCATGTTTGACTCATCCATGGGGACAGACATGCCAAATGGAATTCCACTACTGGTGGGAATATTGTCAAGGTGCTCTGGCACAGGATGAGGGTTCATGCTGATGTTAGGATACTTGTCTTTATGCCGCTGGAAATGCACTTTCAGGTTTCCTTTGGTTGTGAAGCGGTTTCCGCAGATGTTGCACTTGAAAGGCCTTTCACCAGTGTGAGAACGCAAGTGAATCTGGAGAGCACTGTCATTGCCAAACGTCTTTCCACAGTACTTACACTTGTGTTTGTATAGTGAGTCGCCATTTTTTGACTCTGGTGTGAGGTTCAGCACCTTTGTCTTCACTTTTTTGGAAGACTCGATCCCTGCTTGGATACCATTGAAGGTGCTGGGGAAACCCATGACACCTGGTGACTGGGGCAGAAGTGCTGGTAAACGATTGGCCAAATCTGGAATGCCCTTCAAAATGTCTGTTTTAGAACTCACAGAACCCAGTCCTCCAGGTAGAGAGGTAGGGACGCCAGTAGGCAGAGGTAGTTTCCCTTGCTTCATTGTCTCAACAGAAATGCTCTGACTGCTGGTTCTTTTTCCTATCAGAGCTGCTGCAGCAGACAGCTGTTGAGAGAGATGTGCACCAAGGGCTTTCAGAGGGTCAACTGCTGCCCCTACTGATGACTGGAGACCCTGTGGCGTCATCATGGATACTTGGATTCTGATTTGTTCTGTGAGCTGGATTTGTTGTAGCTGCTGTTGCTGGAGGCACACCAACTGTTCCAGGATCATTGGTATGGCTTGAAGAGTATCCTGTGATGAGGCTACCGATGCATTGTTTGAAGAATGCTGGGAGACAGCCACTTTAGTGTCAGCCAGGGTTTCAAGGGTGACATTTGAATCTTGCATTTTGGGTGAAGGGTGGAAAGACATTTCAGGGCTAGCAGACCTGTCTGCCTGATCATGTTGTCCTGAATCATCTGCATTCATGCTGGAGTCTTCCTCTGTTCTTTCCAAATGGTCCATATTAACATTTGATAGAGAGTGATTGCTAGACTGACCATCTTCATGATCACTGGTTAGGCCATCGGGAGACCCTTGTGAGTATTCCTCAGGCACCTCATTCCCATCTCCATCTTTCATGATGACTACTTGCTGACGTTTAGTGCAATTCCTCTCATGCTCAAGAAATTCTGCTTCATCAAAGAACTCAGCACAACACTTGTTGCAGACCCTGGTCTCGTCCACTCTGAACCTCTTCGCCTCACTTTCAGTAGCATCAGCATGATCATCTCGAAGAACCCCTAAAACAAGACAATATGAGATTTCAATCAATGCATTTCACACAGGTGATATTTGAGCAGTGACATAATCATTTGGAAAGACAAAAAGCAGGCTGAGTAATACAGAGACTTGCAACAACACAGTATTATTGATGATGTGTGATCAGTCAAATTCTCTAAATGGACTATAAAAATACATCTTCATTTGCCTGTATGGTAATTTCTGAAACTTGTTTATCAGATCATGTAGTCCTACAAGATATCCCTCAGACTTATGTTCTCTTTATGTAGGCCACCGCACTGGGCTGTTAAGCACTTTGAGCGTGCCTTTTTGTCTGTAGGACCAGCAGAGGGCAACCATCTACTTTTGACATTACCCAGAACAATGTTCAGTAAGGCAAAGCCCCTTGGACACTAAATGTGCTTTTGAAAGAAGCCAATCAACCAGTTGCTAAAAATCATATCCCTTTCCAGGACCATGTGGAATACCATATGTACAAATGCAACACTGAAATCCAGTAACAGGTCAATTTATGTTCCACAATATGCAGTTCTCTTTTCATTTTGAGGAAAATAGGAGACTAAGTAAAGACTGGGTTTACTATGCAAACCAGGGCCAAACGGGTGGGGTGTTGGGGGGTGTAATCTAATTTGTATTATCATCGAGCTTTTTCACAGTCTGTAAAAGCCTGATGAGTGTTCCAAGAGTGCATTTTAATGTGTCTGCAAACCAAGAAGCCATTTCGCAACCATGTATTGTTAAATGCTAATGTCCTAGAGAAAGGGGCAGACCACCTGTTTGCATCTGCCTATAGAAACTGCTGTGAGTTGTTAATTGCTCACCAGGAGGGAAACATTGAAGCCATGTCACAAAAGTTGCAAACTGCATTACATTCTAATCCCTGAGGAAACATCAGACATGGCCCCGCCACCCACATTTAGTACCACAGCTTACAGTGCAACCACTCTTATCTTGATGGAGTTAAATTCCATAGGCACAGTACACAGAAAGAGCAATTGAATAATATATAACTCTTTAATCATTAAATGAATTAAAATGAAACCATAACTTGTCCATTATTAAGCGAATGTGAGGTAACGCTGCGGTGCATAACTTGACGGCATGACCTGCGTGTAATCACCTTTAGCGGGTCCATGACACGAGGTCAGACTAAACATTCAATTCATGTGCGTGTGTGACAAAACGTAGTGTTTCTATCAGTACAAGTGAGTGCTCCAAATGGCACATATCACTTCAAATACACCCCCCCGAAACACCGCAGTTGTCCAAGTTTTCCCAATGATAATACAAAAGGTGAGGTCCTGGAGCTTGCATATGGCGATATACCAAAAACGCACCCCCACCCAGTCTGTACAAAAAAAGGCCACTTCTCCATCCCCCCACCTCCTCTACACATATGTACGAAAGGAAACAGTCATGCATTAAAGTGGGGGATTTATTGCCTTTAGGTCAGCTTACACAAGAGTCACATTTCATACCGTTTTTTGGGCACCATTGTTCAAAAACTTCACTTTTGGCGAACACTCGCAAAAACGAATCCCACTTTAGAAAATAGACGTTTTTACATTAGATACAAAAAAAACTACACGAATTCATTAATATTACAACACAATGAACAGTAGCCTGAATAACAACTCAATTTAAATAAAGAACAAAAAGCAGCCTGCGCGGTGACTTATTTTACCACCATGTAGAAGCGTCCTATCGCGATTAACCGGACTAGTTAGCAATATATGAATGAATGAAAGAAAGAAAAACATACACTTTAAGTCACGCCGAACACACTAGATAGTCGACATTTGGCACATAACTTCTTAAGTAAGTGTACAATGTATAAAACCCCCCCCCCCAACAGATAAACACACGCTTCACTGAACCTAGAAAAAGTTCAAAGAGATTCAGCGTCTCCACTTTAACCTACAACGCAACTACGCCAAAATCCCACAAGCACCGTGTTCAGGATGAAACCCGTCAATTCACGCGAAAACCTGCTACAAACAATGACTCCACTCGGTCGCTTTCATCATTTGAGGTAAAAAAAGAAAAAGTAAAAGCACATAGTGTTTTAAAGCGAGCCTCGTCCAACACCTGTACTGTGTTTAAAATCATTTTTCAGACTGTGTCGCACAAGTTTTTTTTTGCTTTTTTTTTTTTTGCTCGCGGTCAACTCAGAAGGACAGCAACAGGTCAAAGTGCGCGAGGAACAATGTAAAAGTCAGCCCCCCATCTTTGAAGTAAAACTGTTTCCAGTACGACGCGACGAGGCAACACGTTAACTTTTTTTTCCCCTTTTCTCTCGCGTCTCCTCTGTAAACTCACCGTTTTCCAGCGAGCCGGGCTCGTCGGAGTTGATGTGCTGCGGCTTGCTTTGCTTGCGCCTCGACATGGTGCAACCATCAGGAGCAAAGAGTTCCAAACAAATATTTCCCCTTCCCCGTCTTCAACAAAATTCTTCGGGCTTGGAAAATTAGTCCCCCCTCAAGTAGAAATGCGCATGTCAACGTAATTATTATTATCAATAATGCATTGCGATTTATCACGGTCCCCTGACAGCTGATTGGCTCCAGTCCAAGTGCTCACACATTATTTAAATGCGCTCCCTATTGATGAGCGGAGAGCCGGGAGGGGGGCGGGTGGAGCCATGCTAGCGGACTGCAGGATGGAGGCAGGGTTAACAACACCCAACTCATCTCTCTTTTTCCGCATTCATGACGAAATAGATCGTCACGCACAGATACACAAAAGATTAAGTCATACGTCCATAAGTCTAATTAGCTTGATGTGACTAAAATTGACCTCAAAACGCTGCAATATTAAAATGATAGGAGTTAAACTAACCTCGCCTTATTTTGTGGCGTTAATTTGATCTCTTAAATCGCTGTGGACCTTTTCTGTGGGGACTCATTGTGCATGCATGGTGCCCATCACTTCCAGGAAACTCATCATGTTTTATTTTTCCTGCACCATCACTGCTGTATAATATTAATATATTTATCATGGTTCAGTAGACAAATACAGGACATCTATGTGAGGGAAAAGTCACTTTGCGGTGATGGGATCATGTTTATCTGCAAACACACATAACATCACTATAATATTCCCATGATAGTTCTTGAGGTAATATTGTGGAGGTCACCATTTATTAGGAGCAACTGTGCTCGAAAGAAGAAAATGATAGCAAACTTGTGGCAAAAGTAATGTTTTAAGGCATAGTTCATAATCACTTTACTATATTCAGTGACTTTGGTGCATCCACAGTAATTTTATTCTTCTGTCCCATCAAGAAAAATGATTGTGGGAGAGTATTAATTATTCATTAATGAGGCTGGATTTGTCACACAGTTAATCCAGTGAGCTCAATGCCCCAAACTATACCGTTATATCAGAAAATGCGACAAATGTCATCCCGATCATCAAACGTTTTATTGTTAGCACCAGATTAATGTGAACTAATGCATAGTGGAGAATGCAAAAAGATGCTGGAATAATATTGTTGGGTCTCTGTCACATTAAAATTCACCCTGTGGACATAGTTGGTATACCAAAAAAAAAAAAAAAAAACACTCCAGGAAGTTCAGAATTCACGCTAGGGGAAAACCTTTATTAGAGTGGTGCACTGTGATCAACGGTATAATCAAAACAGTGGTTTATGCAGGTGCAATAGAACAACTGAATGGGTTATTAGCGAATCAATAGGCTGAGGTTATATCTGTTGTTAGGAGCAAAATCACACGCTGGCTGTGCCTCTCAAATGTGCTATCTTAAAATGGTCACTACAGCTCAACTCTACAGCTGGTTTAAAATGTTCCTAGTGTGAAAATATGAAGCAGGACATATATAATCTGACTTTTACTTTTCACATTCTCTTACAATGAGTTATGCAGAAAGACATTTATTTTTGGGATGTGCCATACCAAGGACATAGCCAGCTGTGCAGATGCTGAGGTGTCACTTGGAATCACGTAGGTGTGGGAAAAGTCACACAAGTGATTTTTGATAATAATAATAGTAAAAATAATAATTTTGATGCACATGGATCAGCCACAACATTAATACTGGTGGTGGTTTTCATCATTGAACATTTACAGTAAGCAGGTATCGGAAAAAAAAATCCCAATGGTAAGTATTGGAGTATGTATAAAAGTCCACATTTCAAATAAACAACAGGGTGAAAGAGATATCACATGTCTGGGCACAAAGCAGAATTTTCAAGGGGATTAAAGTGTCAATGGAGGCAAATTAGACACACAGAAAGCTTTCCTTTCACAATAATGCAGAGACAATTAGTCTTTCTACATGGCACAACTGCTACATCAAAGTGCTTTACAGACATTTAAACTTCCACAGGAACTGGAAACAAATATTAAAAAGTTGTGTACACATTTGGAAGCCACTTTGATGAGAACTAAAGACAAAATGAAAGCATATGTGGCGCGCAAAGTTTGAGTAACCTCCATACCTATGATCTTGGCCTTCTCGCTGTACTGTTTCAGTCAAATAATGCCTCAGTCTGTGTTATATAATGCCACAGCTGATAAGTGCAAGACAAAGACAAGCCAATATATTCAGATAAACAAACGCTCTTTAAAGGGCCTGGCTGAAGCTGAAAAGAGAGGGGAGTGCTGTCTAGACGCTTTATTGCCCCAATAAGAAAAGTATGCTTGAATACGCTGTTTCTTCTCCATTTCAAGCTAAACAACTCAAACTGTGTGCAGTTGTAAAAACAACAGTTGTGGGAACCAGCTATATGACCCATCTCTGTTGGAAAATCAATAATGATGCTGGAACATCACAAAAACATTGCAATATAACATTTTAAAAAAGTCAGTTTTCATTTCTATATATGCGCAGTCTGTGTAGACACATGAAGGAATAGATGTCCAACTTGTTGATCGATGCTCCGTGAAAAACTGTTCTGTAAGAAAACAATGCACAACACATGGACAGATGGATCCTGGGCTTTTCTCTGCCTATTGTTGGAGTTTGTTGCTGCTGAGGTCCATTGTGGTCATTTGGTGATGGTCAGTGTCATTTTTGAGCAAAGTGAAACAAATGTTGAAGTGAGAGCAGAAAGCAAACATAATACCGTGTCCCTGACAATAGTGAATCTATGGACATACACGAAAGGCCTCATGTAATGGCCAACGGGGCAGTCAGAAAACATGCTCGGGACACTTGCTGTTCATTGAGTATTCTCTCTATCTAAAACATTTTTCTGAATTCCTCTGGAGTTTCCACAAGAGAATGTTACAAAGAGGAGACGTGTCACTTGCTGACTGCTTTCCAATGACCTTGCAGTGGACAAACAAACAACAGCCCAACACTTGCTGAGGAATTCTGAATTGGACATATGTGTGTGTTCTTTAGGGCTCAGTAAAAGATGAAAGGCAACTTGGGGAAGCATGAACTGTTTCACATCAGTGTGGTAAAGTGTCTGCTTGGTCAAATGACTAGGTGTTTGGTAAATCTTTAGCAAAACTGAAAGAGCTCAAAGTCCCCCTCTAATCAAAAATATGTCTGGAGTGGCTTTAGATCACTGGTGATCAGTGATACCCAGTTCCTGCTGGCCACATGTTGAAGTGTCCATGGGCAAGACCCCACATTGCTCGCTGTGTGTAAGTGTGTTTGAAGTTGCTTTGAATAAAAGCATTTGCCAAAAGACTGCAAAATTACAAAAAGGGACATACAGTGGAGACATAAAGGAGTATAACAGACAAAACTACATGAGCACAAACAGATGAAAATGACCAAAACGACATGCACGATAATTAATAGTAGACACAAAGCCCAGGAAGAGATTAAAAATGATCAAAATCACCACAATCAACATGATAGTCTCATTTTTTTCAGTCTGTGGCTCCTATTAGTCTATTAGGTGGGTTAGGGGGGCCTTTAACCTGTGCCCGGGTCACATTTTCTCTAAATCTGCCCATGATGAACTTACATGATTTCTTGACATCCCATGTTGTCAGTGGTGGTGGTTCAGCATGACTGCATATGTCATGTTAAGCATTTGTGCACTAGAAGTTTCAAAGCAACTATTCAGATTCACATAGTTTATGATCAACCAAATGTGCAAAACTTACCAGGAAATACCAAAACCTGTTGCAACCTTTCAACACTCGTGATGACATTTCAGCGTAATACTGAGCTCCATGTACTGAATCACACACTTGAAGTGTTACATTACTAATAATTAACCCCCTGCTGGAGAAACTAAAGTTACATTTTTCTATGTACAGACCAGTTCATTTCTGCTGGACACCACTAATAGTCTTTTAATGCTTGACCAGTTTCTTCCGACTGTATTTCCTAGATTCTGTTTTATTACTTGATCCTCTGTTGATTTTCTTCAGTCAAGCATTTCCTCCCTTGTAGTCATAAATAACGCAATTAAACACACTCAAAGGACAAACGGAAAAGTTTTTTTTTCTTGCAACACTTAATCCCTAAGGAAAGGGTAAGTAATGCTCAGGACAGACCAGCAGAAATGAAAACAGTGCAGGTGACCTTTAAGCTCCTGTATTTTTTTTTCCATTCATATTAGTCATATCACAACATAAGCTTTGCTTGTAGACAATCAATGCACTTTTGTTTTTCTATTCAAACGCTGTTGTCAGAATATACAGTCATTTTCCTTTTTGTTGTCAGCGATTGCACCATCATCTAAACGCAGCATTATCTAGCAAATGCAAGTATGGAGGCTCACGGCAATTACTATAGAGTCAGACTGTTTTCATTATTGATCGACGAACACCCTTTCAAATGTCCTGCTTTTCATGAACACATGTATTTAGTTCTTTTGTTCAGTAACATGAGCCTAGAATAGAGACTGAGGGCACTGAGGTGAAAGGTATTGGATGTTTGTTGTACCAATATTGTTTTTCCCCTCTGAATGTTGCTCTTTTGAAAGGCATTTCAGTCATAGTTCATGCTGCATACAGTGCAATATACTTACTGGTCAACTAGCCTCATACTGTACAGTTGCATCAGAAAGTATTCCAACCCCCTAATACCATTTTACCTGATTTCATTTACACACAACAACCCATAATGACAAATATTAAAAATATTTTTAGAAACTTTTACAAATTTAACATTTGCAGCACACATTCACTGAACACTGACCTTTCAGTGAAGCAGAAGAAATTTTTTGTTTGGTCGTATTCACAGATTGGAGATTTTTCAATGAAAGAGGAGGAACAGATGTAAATTTTTGTCAATTTTTTTGTAGGAAAAACTATATGAGACAAATT
>JAUBNQ010000026.1:21958448-21989525 GCA_032353495.1 Ctenopoma kingsleyae | reverse complement strand
AAGAGTTCCTTCTCTTAGAAATAGCTTATGATGCAGTTACAGTCTTTCCATCATCATCATCATCATCATCATCATCATCATCATCAGGAACTCATTGTGGAATTCCTTCCAGTGTGTGTGAATCTGAGTAGAGTGTGTGCGGAGAGAGCTGTTCTACTGCACTCTGCTGTGGCTCTGTGGACACAATCAGTGGAACACCATGGATGACAACATTTGAGCTTTCCAGGCTGATGTTAGGCACCAGTAACGTACTTTCCTCACATTGTAAATCACTCTCGTCAATCCTATCTGCCCCTGTTGGCTTGGATATGTCCTGCGATAGACCACACACCATGTCAGGTGAAGTGGATGTGGTCACCATGGAGGCGTTCCCTTCTGTCACCACTGTAACCTCTCTGCCACCCTCCTGGATCAAGGCGTTGAGGCCCTCCAGTTCAGAGCAGGTGGTAATGAAAGTCTGTGTGCTGCTGCTGGATTCCTGAGCAGTTATGGCCGTCTGCAGCAAGGCCTGGTGGAGCGGGTTGTTGTCTTCAGGGGTGAGCTGTGTCAAAATAACTGTTTGGGCCTCAAGGGTGGCTTCTGCAGTCTGGGATGAGCCCAGTGTTTGCATTGGAGCCAACAGATTGACCTGCTGGATCATGGAGTTGACAACCATGTCCTGGTTTTCTGGTCCTAACAGAACCATGCTGGTCTTATTCTGACTATCAACACCAGCTGGGATTAAGGAGTTCTCTTGAGCCAGAGGGTGAGATACAATGATTTTGAGCTGCGCACTGCTATAAGGAGCCATTGAATCAGACGTGATAGGGACTTCAAGCTGGGTGTTGCTCTGCGTTGACGTGACGGGAACTAAGCTGACGGCATTGGCTGGGGCGGAGAGCTGGAGCTGCAACACATTCTGAGTGTCTCTATGTTGCTTCTTGTGGCTCCGCAGGGAATCCTCCCTAACAAACGAAGCATCACACGAGTCGCAGCTGTAGGCTCGAGCCGCATCTAGTTTGGCCCGATACCTTGAGCTGAGAGGTTTTGGAGAGTCCCTGCCCCCAGTTTTTCCCCCACCTTTTTCAGGTTTGTCTGAGTGGCACTTCTTTTTGTGAATGACAAGGTTGCTGCGTTGCTTAGAAGCAAAGTTGCAGAAGTCACATTTAAATGGGCGCTCCTCTGAGTGGATCCTCTCGTGAACCTTGAGCGCCCCTTTGCTGGAGCAGGAGTAAGTGCACTTGGAACACTGCATGGGCTGCATGGGTTCATGCTCTCGCGAGTGTTGCCGCAGAGCAGTTTTGTTGCCGCACTTGAAATCACAGTGAGCACACTGGAAGGAGTTCTCGGTGCCATGTTTGATTTGAATGTGAGATTTCAAGTTGCCTTTCATGGCGCAGCGGTACTCACAGAAGTCACATTTGTAAGGCTTTTCACCAGAGTGAATCCGGATGTGCCTCTTCAGGTCCGAGTTGATTTTGAACTTTGCATCACACTGCTGACATTGGAAAGGTGCATCCCCTTGAGAGGAAAAACAAAACAAAAAAAAAAAACACAAAATGATTTGCAGTATAAGAAAACATCATCATCCCACAGATGCTGATGATTGTGGATTTTTGACTTCCTACCAGTGTGCGAGCGGAGGTGCACTGTGAGCTGGCTCGAGTTGCGGCTGGCGTAAGGGCAGATCTGGCATTTAAATGGTCGCTCGTCATAGTGGATACGCAGGTGCTTCTTCAAACTGCTGCTATCCGCTGCTGCATAGGGACAGTGTTTACACTTGTGCGGCTTCTCGCCTGTGTGCGAGCGGCTGTGCATGTTCAGCTTGTCGCGTCGACTGAAGCGCTTGTGGCACAGTTCACATTCAAACGGCTTCTCACCTGGATGATGGACAGAAACAACTTGTGTTAAGATCTAACTCTTGAAAGGGCTCTGTCAACAGTGCATAATGTGCACAGCACTGACATACCGGTGTGGGTCTTCAGATGCCGCTCCATGTCTTTTTGACCATATTGTGTCTTAAAAGTGCAACCTGTGGATCAAGAGAAACTGAACTTTCAAAAGCTGTGGGAACCCCTTGTGCTCATGCTACATGAATCTGAAAATGCACTGAACAAATAAAACTAACAACTGTGGACGTGGCTGGTTGGAAGTATAGTTCTCTTTGTTTGATAGATGTAAAGCAGGAATGTGGCACAGTCATAAACAGCAAGAGGCGCCAACCTGAGAAACAGCAGCTGTGTCTTTTCGAAGTCAGGGCAGGTTTTAATTTTTTGGAAGGTGTTTTATTTGCTTTGGTCAAGATCTTTTTGACACCTTGCATCACACAGCTCTGGTAGGTCTCCTCAAAAACAAATCCTGTGCTGGATCCTGAAGAGGACAAGAATACGACAGGTTTTGATTCCATGAGACAGACTGTGAATAACTTATGCATGCAGATAAAATCTATTGACAACAGAACTATTTTTTTTACCTGCCAGAGTGGTGGTTACAGTGGAGGCTGATGTGCCAGAGGTGGGCTGTGAACATCCATTTTGCTTGTGTGCAAGAAAGATCTCAAAATTATTGTACTGCTGCTTGCAGAAGCCGCAAATATGGATATCTGGGCTCACCTCCATCACAACAGAGTGACCTGCAGCAACTTCAGAAGGTAGAAAACATGAATCAGCGACCCACGAGTTCAATACAAAGTTGTATGTATATCACAACAAAACACGTGTAATATTACGATACAAAATCATGCCTGAGATGCTAGATGGTGATCTTGTTAACATCTGTCTTTCTTTCACGTACCTTCGGCGTTGTATGTTGCCATTTTCGACTTTTTTTGCCGGAGATCAACGCATCTCCAGGCTCCTCTCAGCCTACGCGACATTCATCGTGGTGTTAATGTACCGACTCCCGGGAACATGCAGCCAGAGTCACTATCACATATTTGTAAATGTGAAATCTACCGCAGTTTGAGTTATCAATGGTAAACAATCGAATCCACTGACAACACCGATACTGACCAGCTTTACGACATTCTACACAGGGTTTACGGCACCGAGATATGCATGCGTTTTTTATCCGGTTGACGTCATCCGTTGCTTTTACGTGTGTGGGAAAAATAAACAAAACTTTATTTGCTCGCACTTTTAGTTAATTGTCTTGTGTGTTGTCTTAATATTTACATACACACACACACACACACACACACACACATATATATATATAAATATATATATAAATTGTATTTACAAATCTAAATGTATGTTTATTCATAGTTTTCCACTGTATTAGCTCCTGTGGTGTACAAGATGTACACTATCAGGTAATACAAGCTTTATGAGCTTTAAGACAAGCTCTATAATGCTGTTTGAAAAAAACAAATAACAAGAGATGTGTATTTTGTACACTGAAAGTCAAGATATCTGTAGCCTCATAAAAAACTGGAATATATTTTTGTACACAACCTTTTAAAAATTCTGTCCCCATCATTGAATTCATATTAACCATTAGGATTAGGGTAAACAAAACTTTTATTTCAGTTTTGACAATGTTAAGTTGACTATTGCTTTAAAACATATTGAACCATTGCGAACCCAATTTAATAAATAATAGCAGCATTGATGGTGGAAGATGGTATTTACGAGCACCTGAAAGCAGCATCACTACTGTAAATACTTTAACAGAACCACAAAACCGGCTTTGTTTTTTAAACAGTAATCCCTACTTATATAAAACTTTAACATGTAACATTAACAGTTTTAGTATTTGTATTTTATATAAGAGTTTTGAGCGAACTTAAACCCGTGTCGTGTTTTTTTAATCTGTTTTTTTTTTCGTTGTAAAATAACCTAGCAAAGTCTTTACCGCCACCTGTCGGCCTGGAAGTGCTGTAGGAAGTTCCACAGTGGTCTACCATGTATTGTTAAACTCCGTGTTTGTTTGTTTCGACCATATATATGATATCTGTCTCAAACCAACGCTCGTCTAAAGGTTAGCTGTTAGCTTTACTGCCGCTGCTGCATTTAGCACATTTCACAATAGCGTTAGCATTTGTTGCTTCACCTGCAGCGTCTGTAAAAGAGCATTTCTCCTGTGACAGGTGAGCTTTCTAATGTAGCAATTGCTGTGTGGCACTAAAATATACATACTCCACCATTTGTAAAGGAAGGGTAATTTACTGGGTTGTTGGTGTGAGTGAGTGGGATTGCTTCTTGATATGCCAAAGCACTAGTTGTGCTAGTGTGAATAAGCCATGAAAGTGACTGACACACAGCTCCATTTTCTCTGGCAGCTCCTTAACTGCCTGATTGCCACTGTGAAGCTCAGAAATTTCCTTACGCTGACTTTCCTGCATGGCAAAGGCACAGGACTGATTCCTGCTCTGCTGAAACAGCAAATCCCTGAGACAGACAGGAGGTACACGCACACGCACACACTCATCCCTGCCCACATGCATGTGACTAGTTGATTACTGCTGTCTTTTGACTTGGTTTCTGTCAGGATTGTCTCCTTGCATTCAGATAAAATACAAAAACTATTCATGTCACATCTGCAGCAAATCCCTCATTTCTTAGGGGGGCATTTTGAAATTTGACATCGAGGTCCAGACGGAGAAAAGACATTAATAATTAGATCTGACCGAAGAGCATGAAAATCATGTGCACACTTATATGCACATATATCCCCCCACCCACACACACACACACACACACACACACATACGCACACGCACCCCCAACAAAGTCAGTGCAGTTAATGCACATCAAAAGACCATGTTTAAAGTGTCACAATATGTGTGTGGTAATTATCTCAGAAATGGAGAACAGGTCAGTATGTGTAGCTGAACAGATTTCTTTCACTGTATTCACGAGGAAACACTGCACCTACAGTAATGTGCATCATATACCCAGTAGGAATCCTATTCATTGATCATCAGGGCAGGATGTTTTTTAAATTATCTGAATAAAAATATTTAATTTATTATCATAGAAAACATTTGAAAAGCTGGAATTAAAAATAAAATGTTTTAAATTTAGTTTGGGAAAATTGACTAAAATTCCCTGTATAAAACATAAACTTCTCCTTGGTTGTTGTTCTCAGAAACAAACTATCATTTGGACATCCAGCTGTGCCACTTCTAATTTGTAGACGTGCCCCCTTTCCCATTCATTGAGACGCCCGACTATTCACTGAGTGATGTAATGTCCCTCTTTTCCCCAATGAGACAAGGGCAACAATAGGGGGGGAGTGCCTCTGTCACATTATTTTCCCCCACCGAGGCACGCCAGCTGCTTACAGTTGCTTAATGGCTACGAGCTGTCACAAGGCATCACGGCCCGCTGCCACACAGGAGCGGCAGATGCTTTAATTGCACAATGACTTGTAGGTTGTCAACAGCAATTATACCGGACTTCCACCTGAGGGCACCCAAAGAACACCGTCCAGACGCAAGAATCAGAAGCCGCCTGCTGCTGCTGCTGCTGCCTCTGCCTCTGCCTCTGCTTCTTCTCCACACATAAACCTGATCTTGTGTCCAGACAAGAGCTGCAGACACATTCCAACTCTCTTTTTAGCTTAATGGTTTAACCAGGTGCTGCACAGACCATGGCAGGATTGTCCAGACAGCAAGCTCAGAACCCCGAAATCAAATTTAGGCATAAAATATTTATCTAGCTTTGTCACCTTTAGGCCTGCTGCTCACTGTGCTGCAGCAAGTCGTGGTGTGTAGAGCTTGAGTAATTTTGCTCATTATTAATTCATATCATTTTTTTTTCCTTTTTCTTTGTGATTCAGGAGAGGCTCATTCACCACTGCCAGCTCTAAGATTATTATCATTAAGAAGAAGCAAATAAAATGGTGAGTTCAAAGCTGTGCCGCAACATGCTTCAGCCAACATTTGTGCAAGTATCTTGATGGTTTGTTATTTATATACACGGAGAAAATACTGTGCAATGTGCTTCGATTCATTCTATTTATAGAGCCCTCCTCCTGAAATTATAATCAAGCATCTCAGAAACCAAACACACATAAGTGACCTCCTGTTTGTATCACGTCATATTGAATGAGTAAAAGATGTCCAGTGTTTGTTTTGACCCATAAGACGAATTATACACACATGCATGAATTCCTTTGGTCAACAGCTGCCATCTCAGCGTCAGATAAAACCGAGCCAAAGTCTGGGGACCATCAGATGACTCCCAGTACTTTATCATATTAAATAAAAAAAAGAAAGAAAGGCAGTGTACACCAGCACACACGCACGGCACACAGGCGAGAGCAAGCCGCACTGCCACGCACAAAAGGCGCACATGCTCACACGCAAATCAGCGCTATGCTCTTTGTATGTGCTAACTGATGCAGATGATGGGGCTGCAGATGAGTGCGGGCTAACCAGCAACTAGAGGGTACATGTGGCTTCACAGACAATAGCAGGCCTTAGGAGGAGAGTATTCAACCCTGACACATGCTGAGATGGAAATAAAGATAAAATAAGCTGGTTTCACATTTTAGTTAGTTTTAGTTTTAATGTTGATAATGTGAATTTTACCCAGAGGCTTGTAAATTAGCTTTCTTGCATCCTAATTCAGGCACAGATCGGTGAAAAATTAAGTGTCTTTAGTGGGAGTGTACTGGAGGTGTCTTGTATTTTGCAGTAGCGTCAGCAGGGGGTGTCCAAAATCAGGCTAGAGAGAGAGAGAGAGAAAGGGAGAGACCCTGTGTTTTTGTTTGAAGCAGCTCACAAGACTCCACTGCTCCAGTTTTTAGTAGCTGACATTTTGGAACCAGTGGGTCAGCAGATTGGAGAAACCACGGAGATGCATCAAAACCAGTGAGACTTCCAATCACGGGATAGTTGTGCGTAATTTATTGGGGCTCTTTTGTTTTGTTTTTTTCCTCCTCATAACGAGTCCTAATTATGGCTGCTGGGAAGTGACCATTAACATTATTGCACAAGCAGATTTCAGGTGCTGCTTTCCACTCCCAGCAGAAGAAACGAGGCCACGGGCTGAAGATTTTGGGTTACGTACCTAAATCTAAAGAAAAGACGCGTGTGCATGTGCACACATTAAGTGCAAACGCGTGCACACTCGCATGTATTTTTTTGTGTGGAAAATTGTCAATGATGTCATGATGGAAGAGGAAATCTTGATAGTTAGAGAGATAACAATGAGGCTGCGTTATTCGTACCCTGCACGCACACGCGCGCACGCACGCACGCACACACACACCCATGGTCACACACATGGCATCATCATCGTCACAGAGGGAGCAAGGCTCATAATTGGACAGAGGTGTCTGTAGATAATGAAGCCAGACCTCACACCTGCCAAACCTTGGGGATTTCACTTGACTGGCCACTTAAATCTTCCTCACTCTGCGGGTCTGGAGGGCAAGAGAGTGAGTAAGGAACTAATGGAGAAAAAAAAAAAAGCATGCACGCTACAGGGAGGATCCCTGTCAGCACGAGTATAGCGTGGACCCCCCCACACCCACCACCTAACTCAGCCCCCACAGCTCGTTCCACACGGCATACCACCTCACTTCACTTCACTGTAAATCCTCTGGTGTCAAGGATTTCAGACGGAAACGGGGGGGAAATGCTGCACCAGCTATTTTGTTTCAAACTCTCAAAACACTCGCTTCTCCCCGAGTCGTCTTTGGTGACAGCGTTGTGTGCGGGGAGCGTATTGTGCCAGCTTTTAGTGGGGTGTCATTCGAGGTGCTGAAAGGGAAATCAGATAGACGCTTCAATGGAGAAATACTTCCATATAGAAAGTTTACCTGACAGTCATCAGTGAAGGTGTGACACTGTATCAGTGGTAGCAAAAAGGTACACCAATTAGGGGCCGAGTTTACCCTGAGAAAACCTTAATGATTTATGACAAACAAACTGGAATTTCAACTCGTCTTTTGTTTGGTGATCCATAAACGAGGCCTGGAAATCACTCTCCAGTCATTCTGGATACAAATAAAGTTTAGATTCGACACCAGGAGAGAAAATTCTTATTTACTCTATTGTATTCTATTCTATAAATACACAGACGGGAGGGAGAGACAGCAGGGGGGGTATCACTCTTTGTTAGCTTGTCATGAAGTCAACCATGACAGCCTTTACATATGTGCTTGTGTCTGCTGTCAAAAGGTTGTGGTGGTAAATGGTAAGAATCAATAACTTTGTAGTGTTAACAGGCACAAATAGAGACTGGTAGCTTGTGCTGGTGGGTTAGCTGTATCCAGATGGCCTGGGTATATCTGTCATATTATATTCTTTATTCTACACATATTAGATAAAAAAGGATAAACACGCACTTGTCAAACTCTGCTGTCTTGTGGAAGTTGTTTTGTGCCTCTGCTGCTACCCGAAGTCAAGCCATGCATTAATGCTTTGACTTTGGGGCTGAAGCAAGGTTACCTGGAGAACCTCAATCATCGTATTTCTCAGTGCTGGGAAACTCATACAGAGGCGTAGTGGTTCCTGATGGAGATTTACATCTGTATATCCACAGAACAGCTTGGGGAAACTGTTAAGTGTCTGTGAAACTGAATACAATGCACATAAAGTTGCAGCTTTATAACAGGATAACAACACTAACCAATATTCAATTGCATAAAATCTTGTCCTTTTTTAACTGGGGCTTTCATTCAACATGAGAGTAGCCAGAAAACCCAGCCCACGGTACTAATCTTGGATGTGTTCATGTTTCATTCCCCAATATCCAGGCCAGGTGGGAAGGTAAGAGAGCCCAGGTGGCTCACATAAAGCCTGTGATACCCAGGAGGGGAAGCCTTGCAATCAGCAGCGACAAAAACTAGCATCCACTTTGACATCTACAGATAGTGTCACATGTCCGCCCTGTGTTTGCGCTCTGAGCGCTGCTGATGGCTCACCTCGTCGTCCACTGTGATAGATTACAGATAGACAAGAAGCTGTGTGCGCACAGCCATTTTTGGGAAGCTTGCTGTAACTGTAGACTGTGATGGACCATCGCGGTCCCATCTCTGACCGGCTTCGAACGCCACACGGAGCCACTTTAAGTAGTTGAGCAACATGTGCTAATGCAGATCTTCTTTCCAAATTGCGACGATAAGCAACACTGAAACGGGCCATGAAATGAAATCACGCGGAAACCAAAAGCTTATCAAGATGAAACCGTGCAATAATACAAGAATTATCCATCACCATCCATCATGTATTTGTTTGCAGGAAACAGATTACATGGATCTTAATTGAAATATTATTTTACCTTCAATTGAATTATTTATGTGCTTGCTGACTAGATTCATACCTCAGAGAAAAACATGAACACATTATGTGATGCAAGAACGTGTGTGTATATTTGTGAGCATTTCTCATATATTATTCAAAGTGTAGAGTCAAAGTATGGTCTTCCGTAGCCATATGAAGGATATCAAAGGGCCTTGTCTTTGATACAATTTACTTGAGATCCACTGGCCAGAGCTGAGCTGTCCATTGGTCTACCATTGCTAATGAGATCGGGGGATAAAATTGAGAGTGGTGGGTTGGCTGTCATCCGCTAGGTGATGGTTTTAAGACGAAGCAGTGATACTTCATTAATTAACCTTCACATTCTATGTAGATCTGCTCATCAAGATGCAGTTAATTAAAGAAAGGTCATTCCAAGGGCTGCTGGGAAGCGGCATTATTACAATGGAGGGATGGCACTGCTTTGAGCGAGATAACACAGGGGAGGGGGCAGGGAGGCGGCGATCGCCCAGTCACTACTAAAATGGCAGACGACTCGCCAAAGCCAGTTTCTGAACTCCTGAGTGAGGACCAGCGCCGATCTACAAAAAATGTATTTTTTAGTTGTTTGTGCATTTTATTTCTTCCACTCTTCCACTCCTCTTTTTTTTTTCTATTGAAAGACACTGTTGAAAAGCTCTAATGGAGAAAGCCTCAGTAAAATATTCATTACCCTCAATCGACAGCATCTATCTTTCAGCATCTCTGTATAGTTTTTCTACTCTCTTTTTGCAGTCCTGCCAATTTGGTGGGTGAATTCTGCTCTCTCTGACCTTGCTCAGTGTGCAGGAAAAAAAAATCTCGAGTAAATAAAAAGCTTTGGAACTCAACGGGATATAAAATAGTTATGCATCATCTGTAAGTGAAATCCACTTCTGGGTGGTGACTTATTCATTTTGATTTCTGCCGATCTATCTATATATCTTTCTTTGTCACTGTCTGATGAAGCGCAGCACCAAATGTGTAGTCTTGTTTTGTAGAGTGGATAAAGCAGTTACTGTGTTTTGTCATAAAAACACCAGCACATAAAAGTGTCGCTATTAGGCTCTTATCAATCACGTGGTGGGACGTGGTTGTTTTTGCGCAGGCCTGCATCCTGACATAAGGACAGAGACAGCCAGTATTAAATAATGTGTCTGTGGAATTGCTTCTCTTCCAATCGCACAAGTGAGATCGGACTTAGTGTTACAAATGGCTTTCTGTAATGTTTTTGCCAAGCTTTATTTTTTGATAATAACCCCCCCTCCTCTCTCAGCGCTGTCTTGTTTGGATCCTTGGCGTCACTTTCTCAAAAATGTTGCTCTGCTGCAAAATTGTAGCGAGACATCAGCGCCTCCCCTGTGTCCACTCAGTCCTCCTGCAGCCATCCCCGAGTGTCTCTTGGCATTGCTTCCGATGGCAGGTGTAGAGACAAACGAGGTACGGTGTGCAAACGTGCATGCACATGCATTCAAGTGTGTGTGTTTATATATATATATATATATATATATATATATATGTGCGTGCGTGGGTGTGTATATCCCTCCCACCCTGCTAAAATACAGTAACTGCTGACCCCGGACACAGTGCCATTATGGCAGACGAGGCAGGGCTCCCCTGGCAGCGGCTGGAGCGGCTGGTTGCTAGGTGGAGAGACATTACCGCGGGCCTCTGCAATAATTTATCCTAAGAGCGCGGCGAGCCGTCATGTAGCCCCTGACAGAGAGCTGCAGTACTTTATCAGCCTGCCTGTAAATCAGCCATGTGTGGGTGCAGACGGCAACATTGTTTGATCTCTTTCAGACACTCTAATAATCTGCTCCCCTCTGATTGATACCTTCACACAACAAAGCACATTACACCAGCAAACCACAGCAGCCATCAGTGCGTGTGTGTGTGTGTGTGTGTACTTGTGCTAATGTCTGTCTGTACAGAGCGTGTGTGTGTCTTTCTGGTGGTCATCAGTATTACCAGTGGCCTGGGGAGGAGGAGGAGGGGGAGGGGGGAGGGGATGAATGAGTCTTCTGCAGAAACACAGGGTCATTTGGAGTCTCTAAACCAATGACAGGCTAACGGGTTCACAAAACAATCACTGGATGAAGGGAGGGGCAGGGAGAGAGAGAGAGAGAGAGGCAGTGCCACCGAGCTCAACAGAACAAATCCTGCAAACAGATAAAGAGTTACTGAAGCAGTTATTCTTTTCTTAAATGGTGGCGCTTTTGTAAATGCGACTATTATAAAGAGGCCACATGAGGAGGAAAGTAGTCTCACTTTTGACATAATTGCATCTAAATCACATTTTATATATATAATAAACATGTTGTTCAGAACTTTTGCACAGAAAATCCCACTTTCCTGTAAAACAACCAATATTTCAGTATAGCTAGAATTTCTGGAAATGAATATGTATTCCACACATTGCCAAATACAGCAACACAGCTGAACGCTTGTATCTTTTCTTTAAAATGCTGCCTTTTTAAAAAATTCCATTCATGGCCTTCTATCAAATTAAAGTGAATTGCATCCTTTCCGAATTGCCTCACAACTCCTCGCTTGATATGGCTCATATACAAAGGAAAGCAATGTCCCGTCCAACAATACCCATACCATTTGTGCCGCTCAGCTTCAGAATGTCATTGGTTTGAGTGTGACAGTAAAACATAACTCTACCTTTTTTTTTCTTTTTCTTTTTTTTTTTTTTTTTGCAGCTTGCGTTGGAACATGGCTTCCAATTATTCAGCTCCAAATTCAATAGCAATTTTCTGCTCAATGAAATGGTGGTTTCAATCTCTAGAGTAATGTCACTTTAGAGAGATTTCCAAAATGGCATGTCTGTGAGTGAATAGATGGACGCGGGAGGATTCATTTTGCTTGAGGAAATGATACTTGTCTGCTGAAGCTTGTCATTTATTGATGAAGAGAAACCCTCTTCAGATACTATAGAATCTACAGTGTGGGTAAAGCTGTAGTGTTTTCACTCCAGTCATGAAATCCTTATTAGATATTGATGTTAGATATGTTTTGTCCACATTCCTAAAAGGATAAAAAATAATGCCAACCAGATGCATAACCTTATGATTGTGTTTGGCCAGATGGAGCCCATTTTTCTTTAGTGCAGCATTAAAAGTAGCACTGAACAACAAAAAAAAATGCAATTATAAGAGTGTTTGTGTGTAATGTATCAGTAGCCCATCCAGGGCCCCATAATGAATGCAATGCAACGTGCGATCACTGAGCCGTGCGTATGCCCCCGCTCAATGCATCTCTGAAAATAAACAGAGCAATGGAAATGGTTCTCATTAGTGTTGTTTTCATATTAAGTCCCACAGACAAGGTTGACAAACCCAGCTCCCTGTGCCAGGCTCCTCAGGGACCATCGCTTCAATACAGCTAGGGCAAACAACACCAGCCGATACCAACACCATTACCACCTCCTATAGTTACTTATCCTCTCCTTCCTCCCTGTGGAGTGCTCTGTCTACACAGACCAGGGGAAAACGCATTAAGATTTTCCAGCAGCACAGAGAAAGAGTCCTGCTTTCATTTATCACCATTGCTATTGGCCCTAAAAGGGACAAATGTCTGTTCTCCATCTCCGTGCTGTTAGAACGGGAGGAATGTGTGCTGCGTGCGTCGAGATGGAAGTTATTTTGTGCTCCAGAGACGATCCACTGCGAGGCTGTGTAGCAGGAAGGGAACAGGTGTGCTCAGCTTCTGGCTTCCACCATGTGTTCCAGTTGTTTCATCTGCACCTGTTTCCCCGGTCCTATTTATGATGATCAAAACACTTTATTAACCATAAAGTGTTCGCATACTTATTCCACAGTCTCAGCATCAGAGTGTTCCACATTCAGAATGAAATAGTCAACTCAAGCAGGAGAGGTTATTGTGTCAAAAGTCATGTGTATTAACCAGCAAATTATGTCCATCTGCTGTTTGGCAAATTGGCGAATAGTAATTTAGTCAGCAGTAAAACCAGCTTCTGGAAACAGGTTTTTAATGTATACGATGCCTAAAAATGTACTCCATGCATAGAGTTATAGAGATAAAAGTAAAATGTGAATTTTCAGTTACTTTGACAAGGACCCAAATCTGACATTAACCTCTAAATCAAACCTGAAATTGCTCCACACGCTGTTGCCTTTGAATTCCAGCAAATGTTCCTGAACATCTGTTACAGCTGTAACTGAACATTATTTAGATTATCTTTATTTTTTGATTAATCAGTACATCAATTGATTTATTTGATCAGAAATCCATCATAACATTCATTGAAAGCTTCAAGTCCAGTAGGGAACATCTGACCTGGAAAAAAATACTTAAATGATTCATCAATGATTTAAATGGGTACAAATTAATTTACTGTTGATTGACTAATCCGTTAATACAGTTTTTAACTTCTAAATTCACTGACCTACCTGACCTCACTCGAATACAACTTGAAACTACACTGTATTGATGAGATATGAGATTTTTAAAGGAATTACAGTTGTGTACTGTAGGTTAGTTTTCTTTAGCGCCGAAACTGTGTCAGTTCTTTCTAAATGTAACTGTAAATCTTTTTTCTCGCTATTTGATCTTCTCTGCAGTCAGTACACTGAATCTGAAGACACACTCTGCTGTCAGTATGGCAGCGTCCAGACGGCTTTTAAATGTTGTTAAACGAATAAAACTCTAAAAATGAACACTATTTGGTTAGGCTATGTCAATATATAATGTTTGAAAATACTCTTGTGTGTAATATCATTAATAATTTACTGTAGAACATTATGTGCGACAACGATTCAGTGGTTTCTAAAAGTTCTTGTGATGCAAATATTCATATGTTGCTTGTTGAGATGAGTTTCTTACTGTCAGCCATGTTGGCTGCTTACGTTTGGCAGCATGAGTCATGAAACGCCTTGAATTTTGAAACATCTACGTGGAATCCAGCCACTGTTCGTTTCATTATTCACACCTGTGTTCTACAGTGACTTGTCTACCATTGGACAAAGGCCTAGTAACAGAAACTTCAACAACTGTACAGGCCACATTTTTGACTGACAGATGATGTCAGGAAAGTGCAGAAAAATATCATTTAAATAATAACTGCTAACTGTTTCATATTACTCTTTACAATTTGCCTGCGTGAGTATTAATACTCGTAGATGTTCCTCTGGTGCAGTTTTGCCCTCGTTGCATCTCAGAGAAGCTCCTTGGCCCACCTGAGCTGTTATTTGGCAGGGCACATCACACTGCTGCAGGCTGCTCTAAATATCACCTTTCTTGTTATCTCCAAGACCTGCTTTTCCAGTAAATAGAGGAACATGAAATTCAATATACTGTGTCGGGCCATTTGCTTTCAGAGGACATCTAGGTGACAAGACTTAGTGGCCCCGGAATGAACATAAAGATTAATAAGTAATGGCCATATAAAGATGATATTTGCACTCAGATATCCCCTTTTTTTAGATTAATGCTTTTGATCACAGGGAAACTGGTAACACAAAACGAGCAGCAGACAGCAGAAGGTATGATATCTCAACACAATCTGGCACATTAGGATTGTGCAGTTGATTCAAACTAAACTTGGGAGCTGTTTCTTTTTTTAGTTTTATAAATCACTAATTATGCTGATTGTGTGATATTTCTAACTGTGCACAATTGTGAATTAGCAGCTACCTCGTGATTTGATATATGACACTGGAAGTGATAACTGCAACTAGCATGTCCCACACTCTAAAATGAAATGGTATTTGTTGGTCTTCTGCAACACTGCTGTTGGTCCCCGTGGCATTTTGTAATTTGTCGCAGTGTTTGTGTTCTCTTTCACACTTTAATATCACATTATTGCTTCAATTTGAGCTGCAAGATAAAGTTCTATTTCATTTTGTGGGATTAACTTACCGGGTAGCAAACGTCTCAAGGTATTTGTCGTGTTTTGTTTTATCCATGAATTATTTAGAAGCCTCAAAAATAGAGAATGGGTTAGACGACTGTACGTCCTGTCTCTCTCAGCAATCTGAGTCAGATGTTTAATTTGGTCTGCTAGCATGGAATAGCACTCGCCACGACTGGGATTAGCTGGTTTGGTTGTGTAATTTCCCTGAAGGAGGAGCATGCTGAATTGGAGAATAATGATAAAGGAAACACTGAACAAATACATAGTTGTCATGGATTTGCTTCAATATAAAACTCTGTGCAAAAATAGACACAGTTATGAGATAAAAAAACAAAACAAAACACAATACAACTTGTTAGTCAGTAGATGGTGGTTTAAAGTTAAGTCTGCGGCAATGCTATTATCATCCTTCATTAGGTAATTTTTTATAATTTACCGAACATGCTAAAGTTCACAAGATCTATTAATGAAAGATTCCCTGTTTTTCTTTACACTCTGTAGCACTTTTTAAAAATGCTAATGGACTCCAACAAGCACCTGAGCAAGGATGAAAGTGCCCTAATTCCTGCTCAAAAGGTCACTGAGATGAGTTATAGTGGTATAAGCACCTGAAAGCTATTCCCTTGTTAGGTTTGACAAAGGGAGGCTGCCATTTCCCCCCTTTAAAAATAGTGTTGTGTAATAAATGATCATTTGTGGAATGCGGTTGCTACCGGCACTGACTTTTCCTGTGACATAACTTTACTGCTGGCTGATTTACATCCCGAAAGTTGTCCCCAAAATATTTAAAATGAGCGTTTTATTCATGATGCACAGCAGACGGCAGTGACACACACAAGAGCTCTTATTGTGCTTCTTAGGGGAAATGGCTAATTAGTTGGCCATGAAAAATGCAAGCGTGCCTGTTTTACTATCATCCTCTATTTGACTCAACAACACTTTGGGCTTTTGTAACAGATTTTGCAGTTAATACAACCAGAATCAGCACAATATGAAATATCTGCACGCCCATGCTTGCTTTCGCATCACCAAGTTACTGACACATGCGTGCTACTATCAATTATGAAACATATTGGTCTCTGGATAAACGTGCCTTCTGTACAGTGGGTGCTCTGTGCACCTCAGCATATGTGATAGTCCTTCTCGGCAGCCCTTCACAGGTCCCTGAAAGGTGCTCCTGGTGTGGATGTGGGGCTGTAGAGCACGGATCACAGTGACAGTTTCAGGTGGAGGAGTCTATTAATAGTTTACCTCTCAGCCAAAGCATTTCATCATTTTTGGTGTCTGAGGGCTTCCTGCTTCAACAAAAGCGGGTGAAGTAATGCATCTCAATCTACCCATTCATATTTCACGCTGTTGAGGATTATAAATAAAAGGACAGACTTTGACCTGAGCTATTAGTTACTTGGGATCCTGTGGGTGGATGGTGCTTTGTCTTCTGTCAGCTTGTGGTGTTTTTGTCCCTCAGACAACAACAGGATTACAATCAGAACCTTTGGGAAACAATATAAGATATGATCCACGCTGCCTGGAAGTGAAAAGACGGTACAGCTCAGAAAAATCAAAGCAAAACAAAACCAATCAGTCGAAATCAGCCAAACGGGAGCATCAGAACGGAACAAGGTGGGGAATTTGACAGTGGGTCAAGCCATAGGTCAGTCTGAAGCACCACTTTGGTGATTGCTGTTTTCCCCCATGTGCGACTCTCTTGTTTTGACCACACAAACTGGCTCAAAGCCTCGGGAGACGAGCTCTTCTGACAGAGTGATGAGGAAAATAGTAAGCTGGGAAGCTCTCACTCTCTCACCCTCCCCATGGTCCAATAGATGGGCCCAACATATGCCAAAGCAGCTTGTCAGGGCTTCTTGTTGTTGGACAGACCTTTGATCTTGAACAAATAGAGAGAGGAGTCTCTGAGCGTTTGCCTCAGGGCATAGAGAAATATGGGCATCACAAAGGGTCAAATTCTGGAAGAATGCAGTCAAATTAAAACATTTATTGCCATCTTTATGGCTTCGCTCCCTATGGCAATTACATTATCTATGGAAAATGACAGAGCTTTGTTCCTATTACCAGTGAAATCTCTAGCTACGAGTGCCTGATGTGCTTAAAATGAAAGTGATAGATGTCAGTCTGAATACATCACAGTGAACCTGTAACGCCATGTCAAAGTGCTGCTGCTCAGCAATTTAAGGTGAAATTTCACTACTTTACAAACAAACACAAGTGCTTTAATATTGACCTAATAAAAAAAATAGTTTTGCAGCTCAGAGTGTTTCTATCAAATCTAGATTGACAGCCCTCACTTGAAATTAATGATTTAGTTTTTCTGCAACCACTCAGTCGCTATCCACCTGAAACCCCACACATTGACTTTTCTCCACAGATTGCAACTCATCCATTTTTTTTTAATTGTGTTCATTTTTACCTGGGTCCCACCGGACCCGCAAAGCGCTCGGTGGTCGCTGTCATCCGTCTGCTCTGACAGGAAGAGAGAGTGACGCCACGCCACTTTCCACCCCAAGCTGATGTGTCGGGCTTATCACACAGCCGAGCGATCCTGAGGTGACACCCTCCACTGAATCAGTGACATTTCACGGACGGTGCAAATCTATCCATCTTTGTCAAGCATCCTACTCGCTTTTAGCATTCCCTGAGTTAGCATATTGATCACTAAGAAACGCATGAGTGAGGACTTCTTGTTTTCTGCTCCTTAAAATGGACATTGTGAGTCCACTGGACTCCTCTGTCAAAGTCTACTGCTGTGGGCCTTAATCTGCCCTCGTCAAAGTTGCATAAAATATGAAGGCCATTTGTCATTCAGACTCAGAAGACTTTCTCTGAGCTACTTTGTGTCGAAAACTTCTCTTTAGGCGAAAGTTTCAACAAAGTTTCTTACTACAGCAGATTGCACTGTACTTCACAGCTTGGATGATGCTTTCACGTTGGCATGCCGCTCCTTTTTTTACGCCAGATGGACATATGTAGTGCTGCATATCCTTTCCACATAATGTGGAAAACCAGGTAATTCTATAGGGTTCACATACCTTTTTCTTGCCACTGTAAATAACTGTGTCATTGTTGGGTTAAAATATGTTGCTTTCTACTTCGCTTTAACAGCTTTATTATGGATGCGCATTTTACTGCCAACCACATAAAAGGATGGTTTCCCAACTTGTCAAAATAGTGTAGGTGTTTAGGCAAGTATGTATTCAATAAGCTAAGGAACTATGAGCTTCTTTGAGCTGCTTACTTTAACAACAATAGAGCTTTGTTTGCATCTGTTAAATTGCTGCAGCCTATTATGAAGAAAAACACACACAAGGAAGAAACCTGTTTATGGTGGAGAAAGTCCTAACCACCTGGGTCCAGCAGTGTGTAAACCATAGCAGCTTCTGTTATTTGTGTAAGAGTGTGCAATGTAATAATTGATTAATAATGCAAAGCTTTAGGGAAAACTATAACCCCTGAAATGAGGGTGATGATTGCGCTTCCGACGAAGCAAATCAACAACGACAGAATAGCACCAGGGATTACAACATCTGCAGTCTGTGGTGTCGAGGTTAACCTATCCTGTGATTACAAAACGCCTTTTCCCCGGGAGCAGGTGTTACACTGACACCATGGCGATCATGTATGAGCAAATTCTGGTGCAAACTGAAGCACAAACACGCGCACACACAAGGTGAAGCATCCAATCGCACAAAGAGGATGAGAGTGCAGGAAGAAAGGAATGGCTGCTTCACTAACCATATGCGTTTGCCCTCTATGCCTGTGAGACCCGTGTGAAAACATGAATGAGCAGCCTGCAAATCGATAGGGACAAGAGATCTAGTGTCTAGCAAATCCAGTGCAGACTGACATGTTCTCCATGTAATCTCCTTGCATTGTGCTGCGAGGAGAAAGATTATCCTTCTCTGACTGGCTGGTAAAAGGTTGCTTTGCTGTAGTTCATGTCTGTCTGAAGAGAGAGAGCATATGCCTCTCTGTAAACGATGCTGGCTCCCCCTCCTCCTCTGTCAGAGGCTGGATTATGTCCAACATTATCCACCCACTCCCCCCCCCCCCCCACACACACACACACCCGACTCTCCAATAAAGGGCTTTCTCTCTCTCTCTCCCCTTCTGCTTTCAAAAATCATCGGATTTATGACAGTGGATTTTGGAAAAGTTCTGCACCAGTTTTGATGCCTGCTAAGCACCCTGGCGGGATTAGAAGAGGACTCTTGATGTGTGCACTCCAGTGTGTTGAGCAATGTATTGTGGTCAGGGCTATCAACTGAGGAAAAGCACTAGTACATAGTGCATGATAAGGCTTGTTATACACATGAATTGCTGAAGGCAGGGAGTGAGAAAGAGCATATTTGCTTAGAATCAAGAGGCGACAATATCGCATTTAATTTGTGTGGTACTGTCTTTTCCTATTTGCTTTAGATTCATAAACAGCAGATTGGAGAAGATGGCTAGCTCCAGTTTAAGAGCTCCATTATGGCACATGCAAAGGAAATGCAGGAAGCGCAGGACCTGCTTGAATGAAATGGCTGCATACATTGACACTAAATTGAAACTTAACATTGCGGCACAATTTACAAAGGCATAATAAAAAGTCGCGACTGTCTCATGATAGTATGCGTGTCGTAAATTGTATGCATGTTGAAATACGGCAATGACTTTCCTCTGATCTAGAAATAAACAGGAAAAAAAGTTGCGTGATATCTGATGTGAGATTTATTGTGCCACGCTTGTATTGGCATGTGTGTGTTCCTCAAGTCTAGACACCTGAGGCAGACAGTCACCTTCACAGGCAGCTATCCCTCCCAATGGTCGGCCTGCGTTTCTGCCTGTGATGATGATGGGTAGCCTGTATGCGCAGCTGTAAATTCAGAGTGGCTAGAAGAGTTTTAACTGGTCGCCTGCAGCCTGACTGTCTGACAGAAGGTTCTGGCTTTGGGGAAGGTGTGAGACGAGGAAGAGCGAGGTTAGACTCAGTTAATAAAGCCTCAACCAGTTCCTCAGTCTGCCCTTGGAGATCACTTACATCAAAGCACCAATCAAAAACTGGTGCAGATATAATTTGTCATCAGGGATTTCCTGCTGGAGAATTATAGAGAAGATACAGTCCGATCAATACTATGGATTTTCACTGCAGTGGCTGATTGTCCAATTGCCGTGAAACATGTACCGAGATAAAAGGGCACGCCTGCCATTTTGTAACAGACTGCAGAGTCAGCATAGGGCTTGTCAGATACTTATAGGCTGCTGTGATAGAAAATTATCATGCTGCAGTGTCCAAGTACTATTTAACACATTTTCCCTCCATGGAGCGTGATTCATCACAGATTTCCCCTCTCTCTCTCTGCTTTTGAGGGGGCATCACTCTGTGTCATTGTCAAGTGTGGCTCTGGCCACACATGGATGGTGTTTAAAAGGAGCAGACGCACATGGATGCCAGTGCAAAGCGATCCCTCCGCTGGAAGGTGTCGACTAGAATTAAGAAAGATGTTGGAGGAATATGGTAAATCCTCCAAACACCCCTCAACGCTTACCACTTAAAACATTTAATATTGACTTTGGAAAATTCCTCATCATTTTAGGTTAACCTTCTAGAAGTAAAGCATTTGAGGACATGTTGCACAAAAATGACACTGGTCACTGGTTACGTACGTTGGTATGATACCCCTCTATGGTCAGAACAAATCCCTTAAGCTTCACATGCCATTAATAAAGGTGTGTGAGACCACTTTGTTACGAATCTTTAATATTTTTTGTCTTAATCCTGCTCTGGTCCACAGGATGAATTAGGTAGGTATGGCAGTTGGCAATTGTCGATTGTGAACCCCAGGGTTGGTGGTTCGCTTCCCAGTCCCTCCCCCATTACTGGTCACATTTGGAACTGACCCTGGACAAAGACATTGAACCTCGAACACTTAGACTGACTTACACTGCCTAAAGGGGCAGCCTGTCCACAAAGAATTTCCCCAAGGGGATCAATAAAGTATTGATCATTATTATTATTAATTAGCAAACATTAGCATGTTAGCACACTAAACATTGGAATATGTTGGTATATAACTCAAATTTTATGACTGAGCACTGTCAGTACAGCCTGACTTAGCTGTTTATTGGTCTTGTTTATTGGTACAGAATGATGCAGATTCATCTGTATGGTATTTAAGTGTATTGACATATGCTATGATAATACTAATCAACATCTAATTTGAATTTGTTACTGTTCTTTACCGTGTTTTGTCCATCTCAGCCGTCTAGTAGTCTTTCTCACCTTCATGACACCCTACAGTAAGACAATTGTTGTCTTAGTATACGTAAGTGAAATTTTGGGTGTGAATGTGAATTTTTTGTTGCACCAGTGCAAAGGATTCATTCTTATTTCTAAATCACTTACAGACTTACCTCTTACAGATCTGTCCTGTCCTTATTTCTTATTCCATTTATGTTGCACCTTCTCATATTTGAAGCTACAGTATAGAGCTTTTTTTGTAATTTCTTTATTAGAAATATGCTCAAAAATGTATCTTATTGTGGCGAGTTGCTGTCAGTTCCTCCCGTGAAGTTAAACTCAGAACAGCCTGGCAGCAGTGCTTTATGACGGGTAAAAATGAAACCTGTATGTTGATTGTATTCTACAAGATAGCGAGAGAAGAACCTCCACTCTGCAACACAACTGTACTATCACTAGTGGACTCTACTAACAAGATATCCCTGATGTTAAAAGGCTTCGATAGCAGTCTGGGTCAAAACATGTAATTAATAATAATACTAATACTACTAATAATAATAATTGATACTTTATTGATGCCCTTTGATTTGATTTGATGTCTTGGGGTGGAATTTTTAGGAATGGAAGTTTTCATGCAGTCAAATGGCAGAGGGAGATTAGAAGTACAGATAGAAAGATGATGAACAGGTTAATTTATCTCCCAGAATAAAATTTTTGGGGGAAATTCCTGTCAGATGGACAGTTCCCTAGCTCATGTCATAGAATGAAAACAAGCATTTCATATTGGATGGGCCTTGTACCACGGAGCAGTGAATGGAGCCCAGACATGTCTGTCTTTGTTGTATACGCCAAACCCGTCTCCAGACTGAGGGCAGTGACTTATAGGGCTGGATGCCAGGCAGAGAAAATGAGAGGCTGCAGCTCAGTGACAGAAGCAATGACCCTCAACTGAACCATCTTTTACTGTTTATGGATGTGCTGTTGCTATAATGACCCACTTCTAAAGCCTGTCTGCCAGGTTGGAACATAATATTTTCATATATTAAGGTACAGTTGGCAGTATTCCCAATATGGATGACCACAGGAGGCCACAAGAGTTCATACAGCTGAAGTCCACTTGTTCCCTAATATAGGTTCGTGTTCCACTCATCTCAGAGTGAAGGCCAGCTAAACTAGCTTGCTAATGGTGGCACAGATTCCAACTCATCATTTTCTTCATATTATTACAGCACCTGCTGAATCATCAGCCACTCTCACACTTTGTGAGGGCAGGACGGGGTCTAGCCAGTATTAGCTCTGTCTGTCTTGTATGGGCCCGGTTGTGGTGATGGAAAATAACCTGGCTGTCAAAACTCTCAGCAATGACTACTTCTGTAATTACACCACTCTGTTACCCAGTGATTCCAAACGCAATGTGGAGTACACAGTCATGGAGTAATGTTCACAGGTTCTGACAGTACAGTTACATTGTAGTGCCCCCCAAACTGATCCAAAATTCCCTTCCTTCTTTAAATGAAATGAAGACTGTTAGTATTCAGTTATACACATCTGTCTGTGTGTCTTGAGTCAAAGGCCTCTGAGCCTAAATGTATGCCCCACCACCTGTTTTAGTGCAAATTGCACTGTCAAGAGCCTGGAAATTCTGCTGTTGTACATAAAACTGCCATTGTTAACATGCTGCCGAGACTGTGAAATAAAGACTTCCGTTATAATTCGTTACACAGCGATAAGATCATCTCCACTGGAGAATCTTTGTCACTGAAAATCCCAAAATTTCATTTTCCAATTCCACTGTTCTTTTAATGATCTGAACTGGTGAATAAATCAGCACTGAAGACTCTGAGGAGCTAGGGCTGATAATGGTGCATCTTGGCTGTAGTGGCTGCACTTATTTCTCTGTGGGTCAAAGGTCAAGCACAACAAAGTTCACCATTTGGTTTTCCATTCTCTGTCGTCCTACCCGCTATCTGTCTAAGATGACGGGCGTGGAGATGGGTGTTTTGGGAAATATGCGCGACAAAATGAATTCATACTGTAAGGTAATGAGGACTTGCATGAGCTGTAATTGTTATTATTGCCAGACACAAATTGAAAAGCATAACCTGCCTGACACCAGCTATCAGTTGTCATTATGTGGGAAAACATGCCCTCTTTGCAGATAGCTGTCTGTTGACACCCAAAGTAATTTAGGAGGTAGTCGAGCTGTTGAAGGCTCTCAAAGGGGAGGACGAACACTTGATCAGAGCATTTTTATGTCTTCGGAGATGATTTGATTTCACATAATGTCTATTTTACAGTCAGATATGCCATTAATTTGCATGATAGCGAGCCAAAATGTGACATTTTTATTTAGACGTCCCAACAATGTTTGGAGAACAATTGGGTGGTGTTTTTTCTTCCGTCAGTCTTTCAGAGCGGTGGCGTCTCATTATATCATATCTAACAGAGCAGTGAATAGCTGCCTCTCTCCTCACATTGCCGTGTCAGGTCAATGTGCCATTTTTTTAAGTGGTGACGAGAAGGAGGAGGTGGGGGTATACTGTTGACAGCGAGATGATGATTTCACATTTAGCTCTTTGTTGTTGTTTACGTTCAGGAGAAACAAAGAAATGATTGTAGCCTGTGCATTATGCTACATCCTATATCACCCTGCGGTACCATACACCCACAGTGCAGGCCGACACTCTCTCTCCTCTTAGCTCAGGCTGGCAAAGTGGGCAAGTCTGTGCTTGGTGCCTGAAGCACTGAAGCGAGAACAAGGGGTTTCTTTCCCATGAACTGGAGCCAAGTGCCAGCACTTAAGGTGAAGGGCCGAGGCGCTGGAGAAGTAATTTAATCTGAGGCTCTGCCCAATTCCCTGGGCGGCCGACTTTAAGAAAGGTCACTCAGAGAAACAGGCACTGGTGACCCCTTCCCAATTACGAGCGCTACAGCAGAACATATCACAGCACCGTCCAAAGTGACAGTCATTTAGCAGCAACTCATCTGAGGGGAGGAAGTGGGAGATGGATGATAAGGAAATAAAAAATGATTTGCCAGGACCTGTTAGCCACTTCTCTACACAGGCCTGCTGCTTCCGCAGCTCCTCCCCGTCTTATTCTCACACACTTATATACTCCCTCCTTCGCCTCCTCTCTCTCCTACTCTCTCCCTCCTCTCTCGCTCTGTGTCTTCCCACCCCCTGACACCCCTGCTGCCCATCTTCCTCCTGCTCCACAGACACGTGATGACTCCGCATGATTATTGGCGCAATCACTCATGTAACAGCCTGCCCAGCTTTCCGTGGGGGCTCCAGTATTTGTCACTGTCACTTCCCCAAGTGCTCCGCCATTGTCTTGGAAATTGTATGTGTAAGGCAAGAGATGCCTGTGACCCACTTCGACAAGGGAGCCAGCGATGTGAGGGCGCTCATCACACAAAAAAACAGCAGTTTGATGTGTCCTATTATGTGTCCCAGCAAGAGCCATAAATAATTGTGACAAGTTTTTTGTTGTGCGTGAAAGTCCTTGACTCTACCTCCTGTTCCAGCACCTCCTCTCTTGTATGGAGACGCTGCCAAGCACCCCCGATGATAGATGGCACGGTGCAGCAAATGACAACGGGATAGATTTTTAGTTTGTGCTTTGGAAGGGATCAGTAATGTGCTTTGCTGTACAAAGCAATAAAAGAGAAGGACAAGAGACAGAGGGGGAGAACGAGGGGAAAACCAAAAAAAAAAAAAAAAAGATGCATCGATGCTGGAAAAGGAAGAATGATGGTTGGTGACGCATGATTTTTGGGCGTTTGAGCACTTAGATATATGAAATCAGGGTTTGTCAAAATGGAATAGTTGCTGTGATGTTTGTCCACTCACCACAAAAACCTACATAGAAATTGCATCAAATCTGCTTTGTGGTATTATATTGTCCACTGGCTCTGGAAAAGAACAGTCTTTTCTTCTCACAATAAAAGGAGAAATTGATATGCCCCAGTACAACTGCATTGTTTCTGCGGTTTGTCTTTACCTTGGACAAACACAGGCTGTATGCAGTTGTTCAGCTATTCATTTGAGCACATTGTTTTTGCTCTTTGTTCGTTGCCAAGCTGTGATTTCGGACTGCTTAGCAGAGGAAAAATTCTTCAGTGAAAAATCGACATGGACGTTAGATAAAGTACCACCTGCAGGTCCCGGGTGCCAGGCGGGCAGGATACTGGTAGACAGTATGATCAGTCATGGTAATGAGAGCAAGGCTGACGTACATGCTTTGAATTATATGACTTTGAGGCCTAGGCTCCCTCAAACCAGGCCTCTGCCATTAGTTTAACCACTCTCTCCTTATCTCCGAGTCAAGCTGTGAAGTTTTAACAGAGCCATCACTCCCCCCTTTTTTTTTCCTCCCTGAATTGTTCCACCTCCACAGCAGTGCAGAGTGGGAACACTCATACAGGTAAATTAAGATTGTTTGTGTTCTTCAGCATAATGTGGTCTTCAGTTAAATTAAAGCTTCTTTTGCCTGATTTTTTTTTTTTTATTTCTTCCAAAGCTAATTTGTCTAAACCTTTCACGAGAATGACATGAAATAAAAAGTAATTTGTTGGTATCAGCAGTTGAAGTGATACAACAGCATGTACTCTAAGCATTTTTGTGTGTTCGTGTTTCTTTAGTTGACCGCAGATGCAATTTGCTAATTGTAATTCTGCTTCCTCTATCACAGTTATTAATTTATCTCTTAAGACCACTGCAGCAGTGATGATCATTTATGTCCCTGCATCCGATAGCTAAGAAGTGGGCTTCCGTAAAAATCCATCATGTACATCAATGCACATTACTGAGGTAATTAAACAGGAGGTAATACTGCCAGATATCGTAAAATATCAAGGGGTGATCATACGCCCCTTAGCACTGTACAGCCTCAGCACGTGGAAATGATGCAGTAGATGAGGGATCAGCTGCTAAACTCCCAACACACAAATGTAAATGTAATTTGTCTATTTTACAGTATCTGTACCTTACCCTGTGAAAAATACCAATTATTTGAAATATACTGATTACAGTGAGCCGAGAAAGTGGCATTAAAATAATTACTTGTGAGCCCACTCAGAGTTTGTACATTTAGCACTGTACCACCATTAGGAATAATCTGTCCAATTAAAGGTTGTGTAATTAATTAAGTGCACATTCTGTGAAGAGGAGAGGGGAGAAAATTTATCAACCTGCTGAAATATGACCTATCTTGTCCAAAAGACTAATATGTTTAAACAAAAGATGAAAATTGATGACAACATTATTTGTAACAGAATGCTCACTGTGCAACTATGATGCATCTGTACTTGGATTCGGCTTCGTAGCATTGTCCTCACAAAAGCTGTGATGTATTACCCCTGGCTGCTTGGCAATAACTTTCAATGAAGGGCGCTTTGCCTATCTAGTGAGACCGTGGGTTACTTTATCCCGCTTCACATCTCAGGCCTTCACTATGAGCATCATGTGTTAGATTAAGACTTGTTTTCATACATAGATTTGTGACAGGAGTTGTGTTAAGGCCTTCATAGAACAATATAGGCTAATCATGGCATATGATGCATAGGAACTAGGAACTGAAGAAGTGTTGGCACTGAGAGAACATCCTGATACTGTACCACCACCCAAAAGTGTAGTAGAGCAGAAAATATCTTGCTGTGCAAAACCTGTCTGTTAATTTCTGTTATAGCAAGACATTTTCAGTCAATGTCCTTGTGTGTGTGTGTGTGTGTGTGTGTGAGAGTGTGCGTGCGCGCAGGATGCCAAGAACACGTTCTTTAACCTGCCATTACAGTTTGTTGCCAACGCTACATATGGCCAAGATTGACACTTCAGGGAACAGGCATCATAGCCCAATATTTAGTAAAGTACAAACACACGTCTCATGCTTGCATGACCCTGACTTACACGGTGGGCATATTGCACACAACGCTTTCATTTCAGGAGCCATGTCTGACTCAAGCGGTCAACGTACAGAAAAAGCCAAATCAATTCAAAACCAATTCATATTATATGTTCTAATAACAGCAGTTACTTAAACAGATGTTGAATTTAAACACTTAAATAAATGTTGGCTGAGACAATAAGTTTTCCATTAATAGATCCATTCACAGATAATAGACTTTCCCATCCCCAGACTAATGGTGAAGTATCTGTGCAGTGACTCTGGTGTGGTGGTTTAAGAGCACCATGGGAGTGTGAAAAGGTATCAGTATACACTGATGAAAAGTGTTTAATACAAACTTGTGCACTTGAAATAAATGTATAAAAATGTAGTGTTGAATAGAGTAGTTGACTTCAAAAACTGGAGCATCTCTCCTATGAAAATAAAGGTAAAATGATAAGAACACGACGTTTCATTGCAGATTGATCAGAAATACAGTGTAGACATTGTTAATGTTGTAAATGACTGTTTTTTAAAGGAATATTTACAGATGACAGTACAGAAGACTCAGCTGAGATCAGCAAACATTAGTACTATTTAGAAATAAAACGTCTCAAAAAAATCACAACTATATTATTATATATATAAAAAAGCATCAAAATTTTTGAAATCAGGAATTTAAGGCCAGAACAATCCCAAAAAAATAATGCTGGCAAAATCCTGGAGGAATTGAAAATGACTACAGCTGCTAAGCTGTCAGCTGTATGTACTGTAGTATGAAAATTGCTGGAAAACTCTTTTTTGCCTTCATGTGGCACAAGTGGTAAAACTGCAGCATCTGTTCTAGATGTTGTCTGTTGACTGTTTAGAGTCAGTAAGGCAGGTGAAGCCTGGTGGTGCTGTTGGAATCTCCCCACTGTCTAACATCATCGCTTTCCCTCTTTAGGAGAGAAAAGCTTTCAAGTAATAATCTGTGAAATGTCCAAATGCTGTTAAGCTGATAAAACATGACGATAGTTAAACTTGCAGCCACTTCTTGACAAATGTCTTTCGTGTCCTCTGCTGGAGCACCAGGTGACGCCAGGTGTTTTAAGGACAAAAGCAAGAGGGTCACATCGTGAGCACATTTTCTGTTGTTTAAGTGATTCTCACAAAGGCAGGTGATGGTTTGAGCTCCAGTGGGGCTTGGTGGTGGAGGGCAGTAGTACCACCGCATCTACCTGAACTGCCATCCAGCTGACAGCTCCCAGCCAGGGGAGAGAGAAAGAGAGGGAGACATAAATCCTATGTCCTATATAAAAAGAAATACTATCCGTGTCAAGGAAAGGTGGGATGCCCTAAAATGAATGATAACAGACTCATTAAAAATAACGGCCGCCTAAATGATAAATAGCTGGCTTGCTGAAAGGAGCTCAGGACAATGGCTTTAACAAATGAAGACTGCAGTGCTCTGCCTGAAGGTGTTATTGGCCTCTCTTTCACCAAAATATCAGCTGGTAATAACGTTGTGTCTTGTTCACCATCATGGCCTCATATTGTATTACCTATAGCACCTGTTCATTTTGTTGTAGTACAAAATGAAATTTTTCAGTATGTGGTTGCAGGAAAAACATTCTTTAAGAAAGTTAGTCAAGTGTGAAATAAAAAAAAAAAAAAGCAAAAACAAACCATAAACCACCTAATTTATTCCACATCAGCTGGCATTTGCAAACGAGAGCCTAACAAGGACGCTGCTGGGTTTGGCACTACAAACAGACCACTATTAAACATGTAAACCTGGCACTGCGCTTTAAAGCCAATAGCCAGCGTCGGAGACAGCGCTCGCATTCCTAATGATGACAGTAAATTAAGCAAAACTATCTCAACACACATTCAAAACTGTGCACCATCGTTTTTTTCTCTCTCTCTCTCTCTCTCTCTCTTTTCTCGGGCTGTAAAAACTCAGCCAGCGTTCATCAAGTATAAACATTTACATCTGTGTGACATAAACAGATTCCACTGCTGTAAATACTGCAGAGAAGATACAGAGCCCCCGGCCAGCCAGGGGGGAATGAAAATGAGGAATGGGTGACTTGAGCGGGTTGCTGACTTCTGAACTGATAGACGTCCACTCTCGAGCAGACTTGACATGGTGGGGTGGGGGTGGGACGTGTCCGTGAGTGCACCCTCTCCACGTCTCCTCTGTAAACAAGGACATTCCACACGCATGAGAACATTATTTAGCAAAAGCTTCATCAGGAATTCAAAGACCTGCAGTGACGAGACGTATCAGAACAGCGTGTTATACGTTGCCCTTTGAATCATGGGAACTTTAGAGCATAGATACACGTTAAATGTTACAGCTGTTAACTGAGCTGTCTGGTTAGATGCCTCCAAATACACTGGATGACATGTTTATTGCGTTTTAATTCCAGTGTCAGTTCTAGCAGTACCTGGTACAACCACACTCACGTCTGTGTGTATACACCAGCTCTAAGGACTGATACAGAAAACAAGGCTTTGATCCAGCTGACAGCATGTCCCAGTTCTACATCTGATCCGGTAAAAAAAAACAAAAGACAAACCACACATGTGCACAGGTTATTGTCAGCACAATGTTGATTTTAATTTCTGGCAAATTTTCGAACAACTTTATGTCGTTTTGTTTTTCTGGCCCAAGCGATTTGTTGTGGTCTGTAACTTCCGAGACCCCAAAACAATTCCAGTCTGTCCTTTAGGGATTCAGTCAGTCTGTGTTCAGACAGAGTGGACTGGGGGACTGTTCACAAAAGCAAAAATAAAAAAACAACAACAAATGAAATCCAGTTGAAGTAGGTCATCACCTCTGAGATCCAAACAACTGTTGGATGTACAGGATACGTACATGCAGTGTACACGTGTATCTGAGGTTGTAGTATGTACAATGGCTTCAGAAAGTATTTCGACCCCTACAATTTATTAATCAGTAGATTTAAAGCTACCATTCTTTGGTAGCCATTCTTTTATCAGAATGTTATTAGTAGAAATATCCTCCCAAACATATGTTAATGTGGACAGGTGCTGTGCAGGGGCACCAGCAGAAAATGCTGAATGGGGTGGTCTGTGACTTTTATTATTAATATTATTATTTACACATGTTAAAATACAAGTCTAAAGGTCATAACTTTTGATCTCATCATTTTAATTTATCTCAAAGTGTCGCTCACTATTAATATTATTTTTGCACCATGACAAACATTTATTCATTTTTTTTAAATGTTGCTGGCAATGATCTCAGAATTTGGGTGACCACTGGGTTGGCCAGAGGTTCTCCAGGGGTGAACACAGCCATGTACCCTCCTCTGCTAGACACACCAACAATAGCTGTGATTTGTTTTTCTTTTCTGTCCCATTAACTCTCTCTCTCCCTTTTTACCAATGAGAGAAGCTCATTTATTTCTGCTTGACTGGTTTTGTAGCATTCTTATACAGTATATTGTAATTAATTAATGAGTTATCTGAAGGACTGAACAGAGTTTAGTGGAGCAGGGAGAGATGGTGGGTGGAGTGGAGTGATTTTCGAGCTCGAACAACTAGCTTGACTCACCAGAAAATGCACTTTGTAGCTTTAATTTTCAATCTGCACACTTTTGGAAGTGAGTGTCTTTCACATTGTCAATATGATTAAATGAATGTAGTATGATTAAAAGTGAAAATACAGTTTTTAGTATCAATTTAAAACTTAATGTTCTAAACAATAAAACGTGCAGAAACTGAAGGAGTGTGAATATTGTCTGAAGCCTGTGTTTAGTTTTGAATGCCACATACAGTACTGTGCAAAGGTTTTAGGCCACTATTGTTGGTCACTAGATTAGTTTTTTAGCAGTGCTATGATGTCCAT
>JAUBNQ010000026.1:21906782-21924282 GCA_032353495.1 Ctenopoma kingsleyae | reverse complement strand
TAATTCTTTGATTTACTTGAATTTGTTTAAGCATTGTTGTAAAGTTAGAGCAAAAAGAATATGATATTTGTAGCTTTTTCCCCCATTTTAAGATTTTCCTTGTGCATCGTAATTATAATTGGAATAATAAGGATAAAGGGCCAGGAGAGGTAATTACAGTACGAGAGAGCTCCTGTTGGCTGTAACGTTGCAGGTTGAGTGTCTAAGTAATGAAAACGACAGTGGAACAGTGGAACAATACTGTGAAGTACAGAACAGACATAGTGTACAGTTGTGAGAGGGTGGAGCTCATAATCTAACTGCTGCCTTCAGAGCGAAGGAACAATACATGAAAACTGTGAGGCAAACTGTCCTGGCCTTCGTGCGATTGCAGCCTGAACAGTTTCAACATGCCTGTTTGATCAGTTTGATACTTGAATTGTATTCTTGTTGGAACGTCGGGGGCTGCTGCGAAGCTCTTCACGTACTTTCCAAGGCTGAAACCGTGGAATTTGTGCACATTCAACAACTCAGATTCCGTATTATAGAAAAAAAAGAAAAGAAATGGAAAAGCTGCATTTAAGAGCAGAGGCTGTAGTTTGTTAGTGTGTGGTCACTTTGTCAGCTTATTTTTCAGCCCCCAGAACTCTCTCGAATAAAAGTTACCAACTGATATTCTCATTAGCGGGTATTAAATCTCTGCTTTTCTGTCTGGATCTCTCCGCGTTGGTGTAAACAAGGCAAATGTTTTGTTTTTGATCAAATCCAGCCTTGAAATTTTTGTTACATCAAACCATGTACTTACACTTAGTTGCAGTGCTTGCAATTTTCTAACTTGCAGGCTCTCTCCTTAGAGATGCCTTTTAATAACTTTCTCCTCATCAGCTACTTTTCGTGCTGTACGTTCTCACTCTAATTTAAAAAAAAAGTCATATATGAAGTCAGGTGGTTTGAGTGTGAGCTCACTGCGTCGTCTCCTGCTGCACGCCAGGTGAGGCTGACAGGTGTAGGGAGCTAATGGTTTTGGGAAGGCTTTTTTTTTTTTTTTTGTTTGCGTGAGAGGCAGACAGGGTGGTGCGCCGTCTAGGTGATAAGAACCAAGACTCCTGTGCCCTCCAGCACAGTGATCTCTCTCTTCTCCGCTCTGCGCTGCTCTCTCTCGTGTGGGAAAACCAAAAAAAAAAAAAAAAAAAAACAGCCTGTTATGATTGGTCTCAAGGCAAGTGCCTGTGCGAGCGTTTGCACCTCTCTACAGCAACTGCTCATTCACCTTGCCTTCCCTTTGAGACCTGCACTAGTTTCCAGGCAAATGACACAATTTGATATGCCGTTGGGGTGATTCATGTGGATAATGTTTCCATGTGATCATCACTGCAGAAAAGAGACTATTTCTTGTTATGACTTTTTTTTTTTTTTTTTTTTTACTCATTAAGTCTGACAATAACTTGAATATTGGGAGAGTTTATTGCAAGCAGGCTAAAACTCATTATTTCTGCTAGACATCCCAAGTACAAAAGAAATTATGTTATGGTATTTTGTCCAGGTCCCTACAGATGTAATGATTTACAGAGGAAAAATGGGGAGGAAACTTTATAGCTTGGGTTGTTCATTTATGAGGATTTAGAGGATAAGAATGCAAGGCAGGCTTACAGTTCATACAGTAGCAGTGTGGGCCTGGTATTGATTACACAGAGGAGGTATGGTATGTTTTATGTGGTTTATGGTCAAATGCACTGCACCTCATGTGCTTTGTATTATAGTAATGACAAACATTCTCGTCATAGTTTATACGTTTGTAATTTATATCGTCTGCAGTTTTGTCAAGAGCACGTCATCTTTTTTTTTCCACCCCGCCATACAGAGTGAAGAAAATTGAAGTGAGGACATCCATCTTGTAGTTGTTGACCTACATGCACACTCAGTCAGAGGGCATATACAGTACTGTTTGTTGGCCATATGGTTAGGAGACCTGCCAGATCAGGTTAACAAAGCCTGAAATGCTTTTGAGTCAAATTTCCATATTATGTTTAAGTCCTTTGTAGTTGGGAACTGTAGTGTGATGTCAAAGGTGAGGTTAATTCATTAAACGGTGGTTGTTTTTTCAAAACATAATTAGCACAAACTGCACAGATAAAAATCACAGTTTTGATTGTTTTCCTTCGTTCACATGTTAAAGCTGGATTGAATCATGCTATATATTGGAAAATAATGCAAAATGCATAATAATGAATGAATGTGACATTTTCCTGCAATACGTGAGCGCCAAAAACCAGTGAAAACATTCATCTTAAGTTATCCGCGGTGTACCTGATTTGCTTCTTATCAAATCCTTAATGAGCTTCAATTAAGATTTATTATGCAAATTAACCCTCAGCTGCTACAGACTGCAGGAGCAGGAGCTATGACAATATTGTGCTAATGGTGTTATCTGTAACAATTACAAAGGTAAACTGCCTTCACACTGCACGCTCCGCGAGTCTACGAGGGGTCAGCCGGCTGAATGTGTGCTGCGGCTCTTCTGGAGATTTGGAAGTTTGTTTATGAAGTCTTCATTTTGAAGTGCAGATGTGTGTGTTTTTTCTAGACAACAGCTCGCCCGAGCGTGACAGTAGTGTTGATGACCCGAGCGGTTTTGGTGGTTGTAGCTGTGTTTGTTTGCACTAAAACACTAAAATGAGAAGTGATTAAACACGTTAAATAAGCAACAGATATTTCTTATTGATCAGTTAATGTCAGACTTGCTTTTACAGAGCTTTGGATTACCTGAAAATGAAGGTGTAAAACCAGGCCCTGTTTCATGATCACCATGGTTACTGCACACGGTGGGGTTACGAACCAGAGGAAGTACTGCCGGACACTTTACTCCAGCACTCTATGAAGTTGTGAACCTTGCACCTTTTGTAACTTCATTTAGCACGAGGCTGATGGCTTCCTGACAGCTTTATAGCCGACATGGTTTATGAGTCGTCATGCGGTGCAATTACATAGGACCTAATTTGATGAATCAAGTCAGTGTTACACTGGCTCTGTTGACCTCTCTGGCCTGTGATCCTCTTGTCTCTCCACCGAGGTCAAACGCAGGCTTTCACACTCGGTGCAGTTCAGTCACAGTCCAGTAGAGAGAAAAAAAGACCTTAAACATGCACCTCTTAATACAGCCAATCAAAACTGTGCTGATTTGTAATGAGCAATTGTCGGTTTGTTTTAAATGTCTTTGGCAGAGCATCGGTCCAAATGAATCAGTTAATCAGCCCGTCAAAGCCAAATAAGGCTTTTTCCAAATTCCACCATAATGCAGCACAGAATGATTCTTATGTTTCTTATCTTTGTTTACGTTTAGAATAAAGTCATTGTGTCTGAAATGATTTTACAGTTGAAGGTATGTTACAGTTGTTAACTCCATCTAAACACACTTAAGTTATTATCATAACTGGTGTGTTTGACATTTAACGATTGTGTAAAACATGAAATCAACCTATAATATAATAAATATAATTAACAACAAGTAGTTAACTGTATTTAACGGTCTAATATGTATTTAACAACATTATTATTTTTAATTATAATCTCAGATATAAATAGTTAGGTAAAATTTGAATAGGTAAAACTGAATTAGGAAGCAACCAGCAGTGCTGGCTGATTGTTCCAGTTGTTCTCTTTTCTCTAACAAACTCCTCTCTCAGTAGAAACACTGATTTGAGGGGGGATAGAAACTCCAGCTTTGTAATTAGAAGAGCTTTCAAATGCTGAACGGCTCATTTGATCATTTTTGTGAGCAGCAAACATGAAAAGTGACAAGAATAAAGACTTTATTTCTTCTCTCATAGCAGGGGGTCCAGTGGATTATACACCTTATTGAACACATTCGAATTCGGCCCCTGACACCTGGAAGTGCAGTTTTGTTGAAGCCAAAATATGGACTGAGACAATCATAATATACATCAAGTGGCAGCGAGAATTTCTTTATTCTTTTTGCCTGTTTTAGTTGATAATGATTGTGATTAAGAGATCTGATGCACAATATGTTTACTAATGATTTATCTATGTTTCTTATAAAATTGTATAAATGTTTTATAAAAATTTTGAAAAAGGCCAAAACAAGACAAATGCTTTTTTTTTCCTTTGTCAAATGAATATTAGCGAAAACAAACAAATAAATGAAAACTACTACTGACTAAGTCCTGTATGCTCACTCTCTCACAGAGACAACAAATAATACTTGAATCCATCTTTAAAAAGCCTATAAAATGTTTTAAAGAATTCTACTATTTCACTTTGTACATGCTGTGTGTTTTAATACGCATATAAACACATAAGGCGTCTTTTAATAAAAACTCCCAGCATTTGCTTAGCTTGAATCTTACTCCTGTTCCTACTGAAGAGACTGTGGAGCGGTGCTGTGTTCAGAGCGTGTTCCTCAGGGCTGTGCCTGCCTGTTTGTGTCTACAGTATGTGCTGAGCTAGTCTGTTGAAACAGCTTAATTGATACTCATTAAACAGCAGTGACAGCTTAGGTGTCCGTGATGAATGTAGAATAATTCTGTTGTACTTACAACTTGATTAAGGAGAAGCACACAACACGTTAGTGTCGTAGCCTATGGCTTGGTCTGTAAGCACTTTACCAGCTACTTAAAATAATCAGTCCGAGCGGCCGTGCTACTGTACCTGCAAACCACCTTTAAGATAATCTGTATGTGTGTGTCTCCTGAAACAAACAACTTTTCTAACTCTAAATGAAAAAAATAAATCACATGAGGATTAAAAATAGCTTCTGGTTTATTTGGCTCTGATTTTGATAAGTTGGAGCGTGTAACACCTAGCAATAAACTTCATCTAAAAATGTGAATTATGTTGACTTTTCCTTGTGTTTATTCAGCCACACTCTGGCATTTCCATACAATAATAAAGTCAATGGATGTCAGGCAGATGAAAAATGTGCATCTTGTATTATTTCAGTTAGAAATTAGAGGCAATTGGAATTGGTTCAAAATTGACTGTCTTTGTAATGAGTGCATGACGAATGGTATAATTTAGAGAAGAAAATGAATGCTGGGAAACCAAAAATATTATTGTGCAGCTTTTTATATGCCATGATATTCTATGAAGATGAACTAATTTCACTAAATACCCCCATAAAATCTACGCATAATATTTTTCTACATCATCATAGAAGCATAGCTCTCACATTGTGCACCAGGTCATCAGGGCATGTGGCAAACACTTATCACAGTGATCTGATTCGCTGTGTTCAAATCCTTATCACTTGCAGATTTTCGGGGGCCCGTGTCGTGCCTTCTCACATTGCTGACATCTGATTAAACTTGCCGTAACAGAATGGAGGCCCTTTTCTCCATTTTTTTTTTATTGTGAACACATGAAAGTGGGGGAATTTCCGCAGAGGATGGATTTACAACTTTATCCTCACATGATTAATATTACACAGGGAGGTCTTTGTACAGGAAGCAGCATGTCTAATTATGGTCCAACTGTGTCTGACTGAGAGCAAACATGATGCCAAAGGCTGCCAGTAGGAGCTGCGCCGACACGTCACACAAACGGGCTCGCGTGGGGGCGTAGGGAGTGGGTGATGTCATCGTCACCCAGATTTCATGAAGCTAAGCTCACAACTGATTGAGCAACGGCACAAGTCAGGCTTTCAGTACAGTACGTCCAGCTGGCAACGCGCTTCTAGAAACTCTGTGGGCATATGGGATTTAGCTTCAATAAAACCATCAGGGAAGTGTTTTCACTTGTTTTCCTCAAGGTTACACATTTCCACCAAACACATAACGACACCCATGACCTCACTGATGATAACTACAGTATGTCCACATCTCGCTGTACGCTTAAGAGCAGATGCAGATTCATCACCACCCCCCTCTTTGCAAGAATTTCAGGGACTCCGTGTCCTCCCACGTTTGCCTGTTCATCATATATCTCAGGCCAGACATTTCAAGAGGTTGCTAGCCAGGCCAGCCGTAAGTCATCCTGTCTATCAAGACCGGGGCCGTGTTTCTCTGCTCGATTTTCAGCTGTTACTTGTAAACCAGAACAACATTCTTAAGATTAACAGAGTGACAGAGAGGCCTCTAAAAGCAAACTATAATACTGTAATATGTTACAGTCATATTTTATGGCCTTTAGTGTGTGAGGCCAAGCATGCATATGTGTGTAGACGGATCAGCTGAAGGATCTAATAGGCCTGCATTGCACCTCAGGGAGTGCAGAAAATAATGGTGTTGTGTTTCTGCTGTTTTTCATTAGGCTGGTATTAAAATGTAGCAAACATGTCACAGGAAAATTGTATGGATCTGGTCATCCTCATAAGTGCACACTGCACACAAGGTTATTCTGTTCCTGCTTCTTCTTCTCTTTTTATTTTTCCAAAGCTCCTCTTCAGTAGTAATCCTTTGAAGAATATGTTTTTGTCTTGAAGTGTGTGTGCATGCGTGCTTCTGTGTCTGCCTGCGAAAAGTCACTGATATAGAACTAACTGTCAAAATAAGTCGTGTTCAATCCAAAACCGTTTAAGTTGTCAAGGACGCACTTTCCTCCCTCCCGTATCCTGACAAACATTGAGTCAGCAATTGTCTGTTGTATTTTCAGAACTGGTATCTCCTGCTCCCCCCCAGGCCATTTTAAAGTTGTAGAAAGTGGTCATTTTCTCTGTGTCAGTGGGAGGTCAGTGTTGTGGCAGTCAGCAAAGCTATTCAGTCCGGTGAAACAGAGTCTGTTGGGAACCCTAAAGACATTTTGTCCGGCGTAGTCACCTCTCGCTGTCTGTCTTCATGCCTGTCTGTTTGAACTCACGTCGCTTGTAGAAAGTCTAGAAGAGCTTGAAGCGTTTGTCGGATTACTTCCAGATGTCCAAACTTTTATTCAGGCCTGACACACCTACGACCACTCAGTCAGTTTGAAACTCACCCATGAAATGCACATATAGGAATATTTGCATTTGCATACCCTTCTCTCTCTGTGTGGCCATTTGTCCTTCTGTCAAAACTAGTTCTTGTTATGTTTAGCTGTTATTCAGTCTGAATATCTACCTGTCGTTTTAGCTCTCTGTCTCATTCACTGTGTTAGTGACTGACATGTCCTCTCTGTGCTGTACAGTGTATCCCTGGTAACTGTCGCCTGGGGCCCACTCATCCCTAAAATGTAACAGAGGTCACACACAGATCATTGCTTTTGCCAAAGGCCCTGGCTTTAACACAGACTGACCTGTGTGTGGTGGTGGTGCAGCGGCTGGTCAGTGATGGATCTGGAAGTAACACGAGTATAATCTGCTTCATCACCATTACTCTCTACCATTATATGGAGTCTGTGTTTTTTTCCCACTTGTGCCTAGAAATCCGGTTTGGATGAGAGGCATGATATTGGTAGGATTAAGGATCATAGCTGCTTTTAATTCTGATCAGAGCTGCACTCATCTTTTACACGTTTAATTGCCTGCTTACACCTGCTTATCTGTCACTGTGCAACACTCAGTGATGGAGCCACGATTGTTTGAGTCACGTGGGCCTAGAAGACATATTATATTTGACATTTAACTAGTTTTATTACTCTACAGAAATTAGAACTTTGACAAAACTGCTCGAAGTCACCTTAAAGCAGTCAAGCTTAAGTGTACCTGCATGTGGAAAAGCACGCCATTTACACACAGCAATAATAGTTTAATTACTGCAATATTTCTTTCTTCAGTATTTTTTTCCCACATTTAAATTATTGCATGCAGATGTATTTAGAGGTGGCTTCATTACACCGATAATGACAATGATCCGAAAATTAAACATAATCTAAAATGGCCATATTGGCAGCTCTGTCTGCTGAGCTAATGTTAACTACTGTTAGCTTAGCAACTGTTAGTGCACCGACAGGCAGGAGCAGGCTGCTGTTTGTGGTGCAGGGAGTTGTGGTGATGGCACATGCTGCGAGTTACGTTACACGTCGCTGCTGCAAAACCTGAACACGGCAACAGAATGTTTCTAATCTAGCCGTTGGTCTCGAACAACAGGACAGCGAGGCAGCTGACCGTGCAGGCTGAGGCCTCAACAAATGAGCAAACATTAACCTCATTGATGTAAAGCAGTTATATCACTCAGTCACAATCCAGTAAATGTGTCTTAATATATTGTTCACTTTTGTCTTTTGGAGTGTGCTTCTCTCTTTCCTTTCAGACACACTGCTCTTTTTACCACCCCTGAAAGAGCTTCCTTTGAAGCCAGCTATAATCCCCAACAAGGAATTCCTCACTCCCTCAGTGAATTAGTTGTTGATGTGGTGGATCAGTTGCGCCCAACTTCCAGGAGGGCATCCTCACTCCCCTGCCTTACTGTTCATCCTCGACTGCTGGCTCAGTGTATCTGACCTTTTTTTTTTTTTCTCGTGCCTCGTCTGCCACATCCTCACATGCCACAGTGAAGCAAGCAGCACCCGTTGGTGCCATACGACTACTTGCAGAGTGTGATAACAGAATTTATCCGTTCCTTCTGAGACTTGTGACTGAGTGTGGCTTAGTGGGGGTTGATTAAGTGTCTGTATGGATATGTCTGCAAGGGTTCATAAGGATACTTACAGATTGTCCTGTTGAAACAGAAGAATTAAAGCTGGGTGCCACGTGGACTCATTCTTCGAGTCACAGCTTATTAACATGCTTTAGGAAAATCTGTAATTTGCCAATATGACTTTTATATCATTCTGGTTTCCATTTCGGGTCAGTGACCTCCTGCATTTTTTCACCTGCACCCCATCCCCCATTCCTGTAAGTTTTAATAAAAATACGCGGTTGCAGACCCTTTAGCTAATCAGTCTCTGTGTGAACATTCTTGCCTGCTTATGTGGACTTGCAATTATTTATCGTTTGTGTGTGTGTGTGTGTGTGTGTGTTTGTATTTGTGAGCGCCTTTATGTTTGCATGTGTTTCCTACATGCTCCATGGCAGCGACCCAACTGAAAAGTTCCGGTACTGTCCAGACGCATCCTTTAGGGACCTCATCAGTCCCTGAATTTCCTTCCCCTAACGCCTAAGGGCATCCATATTCATTTCCTCCTCTGATTTGGGGGGAAAATGATGAAAGGCTGGCTTTTTTCCCATCTCTTATTTCCTGCCAAGGTTGCCTGCATTTTAATGCAACGTAAATCTGCAAAGACCTGCAAACATGCTCCCATTTGGACATGACCAGTTCCATGTTATTAGTACCATGGCATGTCAGAAAAAGACACAGACCCAGGGTTATTAGTGTAATAATATGTTAGTGTCAGAACACTTGTGTGGATCACTGTGCAGTACAGTACAATAATCCTTTAATCATGAAACTGGCTCATTGTTAAATTTGTTAGCTTCACTATTGTCTGTTTACTTCCAACAGAATGCTTACTCTGTCTCCTCACAGAGGTCTGCTTCTCATAAAATAAATATCTCATCCACTGTCAAGTTATGAGGGCTTGATGATATCATGGAGATAACTGCATTGGTTGGAAATAAACCTGTGATTAAACTGGTGGGTGGGTATTTACTCTTGCCGGAGACGGGAAATGAATGTTAATGAAAATAACAGTCACATACAGTAATAACCCAACTCTGTAATTATTGCCATGCTTTGATGGTGCCATATATACTCAACACACACATGTGCCTGCTTAACTAAACCTCAGGTAGACTATTAGCCCCACTAGCAGGATCCTGTCTTCTGCTATGCACAACAGCACTCAGGGCGGGGCAGCCCAGCCCCAGTGACGGAGCAGGCTTGCAGTTGCCGAGACAACCCTAAACACACATGTACACAAAAGGGAAGGCCCCACTGTGAGAGCGGATCATCTCCACCTCTGGCTGGATAAAGAGCGGTGTCGCTCCACTCACTGGAATGCACTCCTACCCTACAGGCGTATTCGGCAGAGTGTGTAAATGGTTTGCAAGCATCCCACCCTGATCATTATTCGTGACGCACCATTCGTGGTGGTTTATACTTACAGTACACCACCATACCTAGAACACATTGTTCATGTTTCTGTGCAACACAAAACTACAGTGTGTTGTGCTTGAAATAAGACGTGAGATTTGTTTGTTACGAGATGAGAGCTGATAATGACAAAGCTGTGTGCTTGTACCAAACATGGGTATTTGGCTGATGGCAGAAAAACAATTATTAAAAACACTGATAAATGAAAGCTGGCTGGATGAGTTTTGGTCTGGTTTTCATTCCAGAATTGAAGGTTGAAATCTGAAAACACACTGATGTGGTCTCTGGACAACTTTATATCAGATACATGGCTGTTTTGTCTCTTGTAGTGCCACTTGATAAGTTTCCTCCAGTGGGTTTATAGAGCTCAGAACTTAGCCTGTATTGTTGGGCTCCAAATCTGGGCCACTGTATGATAACAGTGTTATCCTTCTGTACAGTAACCATGCAACTGTCTATCATCTGACGGCTGCAAGATGCAAAATAGCTTGTGGCTGTGGGTGTCTGATAGACCTCGGTTTCTGTTTGTAGTGCAGCTTACAGTGTGCTGCTCAGAGAGTGTGTGGGCATGTATCACTCTGACCCAAACACACTTTTCCTGCTGACCAGTACAGCGCAGTAGTGTGTCTCTCATTGGGAAGACGGGTTATATGCAATTTCCTCTACACATTCCACAATCTGAAAGTTAATACAGCTCTGAGGAGACTGAGCTTTAGTCAACATTTCTAACAAGCTGAGTGCTTTTCACTCCTTAGTTAAACTATAATGTCTGCTGACTTTTTTTTTTTTCTATGACGCTGTTTTGAAATGAATAAAATTCATATTCAGGGCTGCACAGGCGAGTTGCACTGGGGTTGTTTATAAAGGAGGTTCACTGTTAAGCCATATGGAAAACACAGATTTTAAAGAGGGTGAGTAAAACTTAAGCACAGCTATGGGACACAATTCAGCTAATTGTAAACAGCTGCAGGTGATATCACCCTTCACACTATAGACAAAACAGGGACACAAAGTCCCCCTGAAAAGCCAAGTTGAAGCGAAGTTAGAGAAACACTAGTTCCAGTTTGACCTACTGAGGAAAACACAAAGTGTGTTTTAACAATAAATGATACCAATTTACTCTGTCCTCAAGTGACAAATGTGTTTTGTGAGCAGTCATGCATTTGCTCCGCAACATCCTACAGGCAAAATCCCCACTGAAAAGCCCATTAGAATCAAATGAATGTCAAATTCTGCTAAGTGTTTGCACATGACAAACATCTAACATGGCTAATTGCAGATAAGTGTCAGGGTGAAATGTGTTTTGAGCCTAAGATGGTGCAAAATAGCATAATGTATTTTTGTTTTAGTACAGTTGTGATAAAGTCTACTAGGTTTCTAGTAAATGTGCCAGAATCTAAAAAACAGAAAATTCATTTAGAGACTGAGAAATGTTTGCCTGCATTATCTGGGTTTGTCAGCACTGAATCATAGCGGTTGTTTGGGTCGGTTAAGAGAGAGCAAAGTTAAACGTTCCTCGTTTCTCAAGACAAACATCTGCATGTCATTTCAAACAGAAAGAGACATGCTACACATGCTATTTATAAAGAGAAATAAAAATCCTGCTTTTCTTTTCTTTACACGTTATGAAACAGGAAATGTGCTGCATTTATGATTATGAAATTATTACACGGGTCTTGTATATTTATCTTGCCTGCCTAAAACAGGAAACAACAGGAGATGTTATCCATCTATATCATATAAATTGTTTCGACTTAAAAATATGAGTGAAAGGGTTTCCTTTTACATCAACTTTAAAAAAGCAGTTCATTCATCATACAAATATGATGTTGATTAAATGTTGCATGTTGTGTAAACTTTTGTCTTAGATTGAGATTGTTAGTTTATTGAACAACTTCAGTCTGGTTTAATTTCGTTAGTTTATTTATGTAACGGTCTGGGTCTTTCAGTGAATGTAAGCACCCTTTAAATAGTTCATTTGAAGACTTAACTCTTCAAACTGAGAAATAGACAAATATTAGGCCATAGTTTAATAAAGTTTAGATGTGCAGGAGCAGGGACTGTTCCCCATGTCCATGACTGTTTCTAAAGTCTAATAGCATAATAGTTTAGTGTTTTTAACCAACCTAATAAAATAAGTTGAGTGAACTCTTAGAAATTCATTCACTCAACTCATCATTTTAAGTTACACAATACAATAAAATGACAATAAAAAATAATAATAAGCTTGAAAATATAAAACCTAGCTATTATTAATAAACAATATAAAATAATTAAAGAAAAATATTGAATGAGAATTCTCAGTGTGTAAACTGCAAATAATACTAGTGCAACAGTGGATTGTGCTCAGTAGACACTCTAGTAGCTTGCAAAATAGCAAGCTAAGGGAAGCTCCAGTGCCTAGAGAGTATATCAGCTGATGATGGGAGCAATAATAAAGCATTACTTTATGCAAAAACTGACATTATTTTGTAATTTAAAAAATTTGGTCAGTTCATTAATCAATTTTCTGACTCTTTTGTGACTCTAGGTCACATTAATAGATTAATTATATTACTAGAAATATTGATTTACATAAAATCATATACTTAAGAAACAATTGTTTTCTGACATTCATTTAGCCCTTAAAACATATATATTAAAATTTATTGGATGTAGTATTCAACAATGCTGAACTCATATGAATTTAATGAAAATAATAATGCAGTTAATCAGTCATCAGAAAGCTATTTTGATCATTGTATAACCATTTCAAGTTTCAATTTTCACACAGTTCAGTTTTCACATGTGATTATTTGGTGCATTTGTTTGTCATAAGCAAGAATAAATGCATTATTTCAGGGTTTTGGATGACGATAAATAATGAGCAGATAAAGGAAAAGAATTTCCCCAAGGGGATTAATAAAGCATCACTTAAAATAAGATAAATAAAGTAGAATGTTCAGTATCATAATAAATAGTCGCAGACCTAGACCATCAAAGGGAGTTTTTGTGTACTCATATTTGTGGTGACTTCTTCTTGTGTCTGCAAGTCCTGCAAGCGCTGGAGTTGAACAGCTTCCAGTGTTGCCAGGCAGGAGTGTGACTGGGCACCATCTTGTGTCCTGAGCAATAGCAGCAGGCTGTTCCATGTCAGCACACCAGCTGCCTGTAGCAGGGAGAGAGAGGGAGAGGAGCCGGGGCTATCTCAGATTTGGGCCTGTGAGTTATTGACCCTCTTTGATAAACCCCTCTGAATGACAGTGGCATAATTCAGCCCTAAAAGTTTGCACTGTCACCAGGATGAGCTAACTGTCTTCGCTGAATATATGGGTGCAATTTTCGAAATAGGTTTATGGCAATTCTTGGGAGAGGAGGGCGAGATAGTGATATTACTGACTTTATCACTGCAGCTGAGCAGCATCTAGCACCTCTAGTATCTCTATTCCTCCACTGTAGAGCAGTGAGGGATCACACAGCACATACTGTACATTGTAGGTACCTCTGAAGAGAAAAGAGTCCGGCTGCTAATGGGAAAATGAGAAGTCATTATTACAGTAATGCTGTATTATCTACTGTTATCACAGCCTTATGTGTTTCTTCCTGTCTAGTATCTGAATCTGACGTTTGTCACATTGTTTATCTTCTTGCAAATAGATATTTTAATAACCATTTATATTTATTTGTCTATCAGATAAGTAATTTTAGCTCATTTGTGCAGTTTATAATGGTGCTATGAAGGCATTTCACTGTATTGCTTTCCTTCACAAATGATATAATTCGCGGTCACATGTGTAATTTCGTTACATTATCAAAATATGCCAAAACCTTTTTAGTCTGATTTCCAGTGGCTAGCGCTCTATATTTAGCCTAACAATTACTCCTTGAAATGAGTGGAACAGAATTATAGTGAATGTAATTTAATAATAATAGGAGACCTGTTGAGCAATAGGTAAAATAATGAGTCATCCTGTCCATAAAGAGCACCTCTTTAATCCCATATTTTTTTTCAGTCAGGCTGCTTTCTTAATGTACTTTCATCAGTGTAATACTGTATGAATAGCTCGCTGCTGAAATCTCACTCAATCTGTTTTTTTTTCTCTTTTCTTCTTTCATGTGTTGAGACAGAATCTAAACCCATAAGAAACTAATATAGTGAGCTCAGTATAGTGCATCCTATAAATTGATTTTGACCCAGCCTTTGAACAAAAGGAACACTGTTGCATTGCCATCTACGGCTGATGCCACTCCCTCCTTGGCTCACACTGAATACTCTCCTTTAATAGTGTGATGGGTGGTAGCTGGCTGGGATAAAAAAGGTGCCTTATTTAGTGGGTTTGAGGAGAGGTAGGCAGAGTCAGGGTGGGTTTAGTGTGACTGGCATCGATCAATCACTCTGTGAGGGGAAGCTAATGAAGCAGGCTATGGTTTATTAAAGGGTTAGCAGAGAAAAGATTACTGCGGGGCCTCAGCTTCCCAGAAGCCCAGGGAAGGAGGAGACAGTGCACCTCTAATGGTTAGGGGGCTAGTCATAAAGCAATCAAGGTGTTTACTTTGAGCTGGCTCTTGTTATGTGATCTGGGTGTGAATGCAGATAACTTTAAAATTGGCTTTTTTGGCACATGTACAGGAGAAAATAAACACAAGCACTACTAAAGAATGCTGATACGCTGCAGGTTTGGATCGTATTCACAGAGTTTGATAGGGGAAGTCAAATTACATCGAACAAGTACTATAAACACTATTTCATAATATGTGACCACTGCAAATTAGCCCTCAGTTTGGCATTTGCAAATACAACCCGGATTTTGAGGCTGTAAAGTAACCTTATTCTGGGAAAAAAAAAAAAAAAACACGAGTGCATAGAAACCTAGGCTCTCTCTCAGATAGTTTGAAAGACAAATGAGTAGCATGGGAGTGAAAAATGCAAAGCAGATGTTTTTCTCACCGTTTTTAATGGCAGCAAGACATTACTGATGCCATTACAGAGACCTTTTATGGCTTCTTTTAATCCCCTGGCCTGCCTGAGGAAAGAAACCCCTTGTGGTGCAAAGTAGCCTCTTTACTTCAGAACGACAATTTGAACCCATTTCCAACTCACTTCTTTAATCTGCCACGGGGTTTTACATGGCTTCCTCTGTAATTATTCTGCTCTGAAATCAAAGGTAAAGAGGCATTAAAATACACCTCTTAGGTAAACATATGCTGCTCATCAGGTAGGGTTTGCCTCAGAGTGTCTTTTGTAACAAAGAGTGCCAAAATACTGCAGCTCGTGTTTAGGATTTTTCCCCGCTGCAACTTATTTCGGTCATTTGGTTCACATTTTCAACAAAGCAATCTTCGATAACGAGATCCAATAACTATCAGTTCACAGTTGGAGTTGTGGATTTACATGTGGTCCGGTGTACACTGTCTGCTCTCTGCATCAGACCCAACCTGTAAAGCTCAGGGGAGCACTTACAGGGGTCTGGTTAGGGGCTAAAAATGAGTAGGAGATGAACTATAAGGCTCCATCCCACAGTCCAGCCAACAGTATATCAGCGCAATCGCAGCCGCATTGGTGTGTGTATGTGTGTGCCTGAACGCTCTGCTCATAAATATCTGCCCCACAACTCCGACCCCCCTCTCACACCACCCCAAAGGGGCCTCTCTGATGGTGATGGCGAAAGGATGTCGCTGTCTGGGTGATTGAGTGCTGCTGGTCCTGGCCGTGGGCACATCCCTGCGCTTCTGAGCCCAAGTGGGAGGCCTACCGCTGAGCGCTGGCCTGAAGGGAGTAGCCTGAAGGCGAGCAGCCGCACAGCAGCAGGATGTGCCTCTCCTTCTGTCTCTGACACCAGAACACCGACTTAGTGCAACTGCTTCAGTGTCTATTAATAGAACAGACAGTAGAAACCATTAAATTAGCTGAATATTTGTATTCCCGTTTTATAATTCGCACATTCATCTTTATGTGTTTTATATATATATATATATATTTCTATGTGTGTACTAGCCTTATTTGAACTTGCACCTGATTTCGTTTAGCCGCTGTCACTCTCACTCACTCAGAAATCTGAAATAATCAAGGCGCAGTAATTAGCCTCACTTGCTGCATTGTAATTGGGGGCAGACGGAGGTTGCTCATTCTATATTTTTTCCCCCTGTTTGATAATTGCAGACTTTAGCGTGCCCTCTCTGCTTAATTTTTTCTGATCCTCCTAAGCTTGTTCCCATAGTTATTTTAATGCTGCGGTTCTTCGTTCCTTTCATCAGTCATCAGAAGCTCCTGCTTTTTGAGAGAGGGGAAGAGTTTGCTCTGGAAACCCACAGTCTATTCCCTTTTTGGGTTTCAGCGCCATCGGCCTTCCCACTGCCTCCACCATGAGAGCCTTGACACTGTCCAGGTCCGTCCTACTTGGCAAGAGGGAGAGCTAGAGAGAAAGGCAGAGTTTATTTCCTGTTCTTGTGAATCATATATCAGTACAATTCCCCTCTGTGCTGTTTGGCAACGGCGGAATGACGGGTGTCATTTATCATGCGGACTGAAAGAGGCTGTGGGAAAAGGGATTTGAATTCTTCTGGAAGTGTGTGGACTCTCCTTAGTGGTGAATCATTAAACGGAGGAGTTTTTCAACAGGGATATGAGTAACTCCTCGCTCTGGTACTTTGTTCCCATGTTTCACTGGCTGGCTCAATCATTAAAGTCTCAAAAATAAGATTTACTAGTTTTATATAAATTGTGAAGGGACATGGCATTTAACTTGTAATTGGGGATTTTGTTCTGCTGAATCCATTAAGTCGCTCCTCAGACTTTGGTTTGATGCGAGCTCCCTTGGTCATGCTTTGCAAGAATTATATTTAAGCTAATTTAAATGTACAAATTTGATTAGTGCAGCGTTTGACAGCTTCTTGTTGTCCTGCTAAGTGAGAACATTTTCATCTTCACTGTACAGTTATTTCATTTTTTTACTTTCCGCTTTATGTCGACTGCTGTTTAAGATTGTGCTTTATAAACATTTTGTGTTCCTTTGGATTTTTCTTTTCACTTGTCAGGGATGGTTACTATTCCCCACATTTTGAGTTGGGTGATCAAAGAAAATGACTTTTGATAGGTTGTCACCAGCTCCTCAGCTGCACTGGCAGAAATAAACGCGTCAAGCTTTAACTTATCCTCAGAAAAACATACTCCTTACCCCTGCTGCTCTAATTGAGTGTAACTCTCAGAAACCTGTGAACACACATGCAAAACTGAGTAGATCATAAATCAGGCTTCTATAGACAGCACCCCCCCCCAACCCCATCCCTTCCAGAGCCTCCCCAAAGGAACTACTGGTTTCCATGAGCTGGCTGGAAATCAACCTTTTCTTTATGATATTTTTGTACCCACCATCCTGACTTTTTAGTTTTTTCTCTCCTGTGAAACTTCGTTGAAGTCCTCATCAAATAGAAAGTGTCAATAAGGTATCGTATAGGGAAATGGAGCTCGCTGTGTTTCAGCTGTTAGCAGCTGTCTCTCATGTGCAGATCACAAAGTTAAATGTGCTGTCAGCAAGTCCTCAGCTAGAAATAGACGTGTTGAGGTTAGCCTGAGAAGCACTGCC
>JAUBNQ010000026.1:21888182-21904797 GCA_032353495.1 Ctenopoma kingsleyae | reverse complement strand
GAGAGAGAGAGAGAGAGAGAGAGAGAAGAGAGGGAAGTGGGACTCCATTCTACCTGTGAGGAGTCAGATTGGAGGAGAAAATGGATCTAGGTGGCAGTGCGAGTCATCAATCACAGCCCCTCAAGGGGAGCTGCAGCTAAAGCTGCTCTGAAGTGCTATCTGTCAGCTGTTCCAATCCAGCCAGGGGACCAGAGAAGGGCTGTATCGCTACCCATCAGCTCATACTCAGCACACGACTGCCATGTAAACACATGCAGGTGCTCCTGTCAAAGTTACCCTGGTCCCAGTTCACGAGGTCGCAAATATTTTCCCAAATGGTCAGTCGGCCTTCTCACTGTGACGACGTGTCCTCCCCCCTCAATTCTTTTCAATGCAACATCTCCGGATGCTGCGCTTCCAGTAATACGGTTTCGAGTGTTGGGAGGTTTATTGTAATTCAAAAGTGAGCGTACTGCTTCTCCTGCTTTCCTCCCAATCCTGAATAAAGCCACCAAGTGCTTCTCCGCCAATGTCGAGCCGCGTCTGTCGATACCTCTCAAGATGGATAGTTGTTCTGCATGCTTATTGATTCGGCACAGGCCAGAGATATAAGTATCATTTGTCATTTCTGGAATTATTTGGAGTCCTAGTTAAAACCCAGTGTGGGGGGGAGATGGTCGTGCCTTGGGGGGGTTGGTAGTTGGTGGGGGAGTAGCGAGTTGTCTGGGCTTTGATGAATGACTGCACGGGTTTTTGGTTTTTACTGCGAGCGCCGGGGCCCTTTAGCTGCTATTTGCTTTCACCGTGGTCCAAGAAAAACAATGAGATGGGTCCAAGGACTGAGCAGCATCGTCCTGTCATGTAGTGTAACACATCGAGCAGGGTGGTCCAGGCAGAAGAGTCGGGAGGAGGGTGGGCCTTGGACACTACATGCTGCTTTTCCAAAAGACCCAATAGGCTGTAAAGCCGTCCTGCTGCTCTGTGGTCCCGGCTGACGGATCCGAAACACATGCTATGAATTTGAATATTTAGCATTTGGAATCTCCGGTTTAACAACAAACAGATTTTATTGTTTTTAATAAAAAGAGCATACAATAGAGAAGTGGAGGGACGTTGTTTGGTAACAGTAGCTCCAGCGTATCCCCTGTGACTTCGATTATGTTCTGTTTTGGGCACCAGGCCAGCAGCAGAGCTGGCTTCATTACTGTATGGATCATCTTTTAAGACCATTTAAGATCAACGAGCGCTATTGTCCACTAATGACAGAGACTCCAAGAAGTTCATTACACTCAAACCCTTTGATTCATTCAGCTGCACAGTCAGAAATGTCGAGTTAACAGATTCATCCCTCCCTCTTTTGTGAGCTGGAAAGAAATAGTTTCATTTTTTATGTTTTAAAGTGTGACTTGAAAGTTGCGTGAAAGAGCGCTTTGGACTTTTGGTGACGGGGAAAAAAAAAGTATTTAACAGAGGAACATGTTTAACAGCAACAAAAGAGGAAAGAAGAGAAAACCTCAGACACATGAATGACAAGTAATTATTTCCCTTGTCCGTCAAACTGTGTTTTGATGCAAGGATGCGATCAAACATGATATGAACAACTTCAAGCCTTCAAATGAAAATGATTCTCAAATCGTGTGTGAGCTTTTTGTGTTGCGCCACAGCATGAATCATTCATAAACACACACACACACACACACACACACACACACATGAGGCAGGGCAGGCTCTTTTTTGCCTGACCAATATTATTGCCACAGCTTTTCAATGCGAGATGACCATTGTGTATTCATTTCCATTTTAGCTTGCCAAAATGTCTTCTCACAGCAGGAGAGGGATGGAGAGAGAGAGAGATAGCAACAGCTTTGTGTGTCTTTCAGTTTTATCCCCGTGTGCAGTGGGCTGACCGACTGCTCCCCGGTCTCCCCCGCGTTGCCGTCAAACAGGACAGTGCACCGGGCCAGCTGTATTCTCATCTCTCGTCCTTACTCACACGGGCAGAGCAGCTTCCACAAGGCCTCGAGGAACCCTGCATCCTACTGTCTCACACAAACAGTGTAGTTTTGTTATGAGCAGCTTTACGCCGTGCTGCGGTTTCTGCAGAAGCCTCATGAAAACGTATATTTAAAAAAAGTGACGTTTGAATAATTAAAAACAATCACAGTGATATACTGTGTGTTTTTAGTATTCATTTAAACACATGCTTGCTACAGTATATCATGAAAGAGGGTATTTGCATTAGTAGGGCAGTCTTCTCCATTTTGTTTGCCAGAGCAGCGAGAGGACAGACAACAGAGGCCCTGCTTAATCCCTTTGGAGAACTAGTGCATGAATTGATATATCCTCCTCTCTCTTTCTCCTCATCTCCGTCTCTCTCCCTTCCCCTCTTGCTAATGTCTTTCCTAGAACTTGAACAAACAGCCTGTGCGTGTAGGACACATAAGACAGATGTTTAGGATTACTTTCACCTCATTGCTCTATTGTGTGCACTTTAAGGGAGCTCAGCTGATGTGGAATGCCACTCATTCAGGCTCTCTGCTCCTACAGGGCTCCTCCTGTTTATCAGAGTGCCATCTGCACTCAAGACAGAACAACACAGTTTTTAAGGAGCAGGATGGATTCAAGTAAAAAAAATAATTAAAAAAAATCTAATATATTTCTGGCATGTTAAATTTTTAATGCTGTTGTAGGTAAAACATGACACATGTAATTTGAGACTATTAGTGTTTTATTTTATGTTCATTGTTTTTCATTGGTTTTCCTTCTTCCCTAAAGAAATAAAACCCCATCTCTCCTCCTCGGTTTATATAGCATGCGTGTGTTTACACATGTAGAAACAAATGGGCCAGACCCACATTGATATTGTTGAGGGGTGACATTATCTTTTAGCACAGCACTTATCTAATCTGGCTGCCGTGGGAAGCTGGTGGAAGTGGCTATGGGACAGGGGCCGGGGATGCTGCATCTTTAATTACCATTGATATCGCAATAGAGAGGAGAGGGATAGATGAGCACAGCCGGCAGGGGTGGGGTGGGGGGTGGGGGGGTGTAAGTTGAGAGAGGGAGAAGACCCGTGTTCACTTTTTAATTAAGGCTCCGTAGTGTAACTCGTCAATGTACATTATTGGAAGAATGAACGTCAATGCCATTGCTTTTTCTCTCCCTCCTTTATCTCTGTCAATGATTCAAAGACATGATTTATGGTTCGTCTCCGTCTTTCAGGATCATCCATCAAGCGGCTGGCTCTGCCGCAGCGCCACCCGTTGTAAATCATTCTGAAAGCCTGTCACTCATTTCCATTAACCGTTCCTCTGTCGCTCTGGTCTCCGCCTCCCTCAACCTCCTTTTTTCTCCCTCCTCCACCTCCACCACCAGCACCATTCATCCTCCTCCACTACCCCTCTCTCCTCCCCCTCGGTGCACAACCTACAGCCACGCAGGGTATCAGTTCCGTTCCGCTGCTTCGTCCGCCTACCTTCTTTTCAATAAATTAACCACTTTCTCCCATGCAATGAATAAAAAGACTCTGCACTCGTCTTGCAGTCGGCACCTACTCCTCCTCCATTACAGCTGAACACCTTAGAAATGTCACGTCACCGGCTTGTAGGCTAAATGAGGATATAGCACAGCGAAAATATTTTTGTTGCACTGACTTTTGCAGTGGCAATGTTTGAACAGCTCTAAGGTGTTTGGAGTGTGGTATTAATGAACGTATCTCCCACACATACATACATACAAGATGTTTCTTTTATTGTGCATGCCAAAATTTGCACACACCATAAAAACTCATGTACTGTATGTGTACTCTTACACTATGTTCACATGTTTTTATGCATTTTTTTGAGCAGAGTAAATTTACTAAACAGCAAATTTTTTTTACCCTTTTTTGTCAATTGCTAGAAATGTATATTCACCTTTAAAGAGAGAACTATAAATGTCAACTGGAGTCAGGTGTTATCAAACCTGGAGTCCAATCATCAATCTGGATTTTTTTAAACTAAATCTTAAGGATTAAAATTAGAACAAAAAACTTCACATATTCCCACCTGGTTAATCTCTAGTCATAACTTATTAGCTGATTGTATTTTATATTAGGAATCTTCAGGTGTAAAAATAAACTAGTAAATAAAGCTACAAAGTAAATGTAGTGTAGAGTAAAACAGTCAAAATACTTCTGAGCTGTAGAGGAGCAAAAGTAAAAGTAGCATAAAATGGAAATACCCCAGTATAGTACAAGTACCTGAAAATTCTAGTTAAGTACAGTACTTGAGTAAATATACTTATTTATCATCCCTATAAAATTACTTTTGAAAAGTACGACAAACTAATCTGGATTTAAACATTTACTTGCATTTGGAATACATTTTACTTGATTAAAGAATTTGAAGTGATACATGTTCTTGCAGTGAACTATTCCTTTAGACATGTACTTGCACTTTTATTTGAAAATTGACTTTGTGTACTTCTACTACCTCTGATTAGATACAATCTTACGCCTGTAATTATTCCATGAAGCAGTGGTGGGCAGTCCTGCTATTAAATGCTGTTGGTTTTCTGTAAATTCTACCAGTAGTTTAATTCAGACACTCTAACAAAGACTGTAGTCTTTAACCAGTTTTTATAGAAATAGGTCTTATGAACAGAAATAATTGGCTCAATGGAGTGACTGTCAATCTCTTACAATGGTTGATGTGCCTGCTCTGGGGAGCCCAATTCACTGGCTTCTTTTTTCATTCTAATCAACATCTAGATATCAACACAGCAGAATACCCACAAACAGCAGAAAGCCTGTTTTGAGGGGAAACTTTCAACTATTGGGTGCCAACACATTTCACTATTTGGGCAGCCATTGTTCTCAGAATGGGCTGTCAAAGTGACAATGTGCGCCAGGCAAATCCAGAAGTTTGCACTTTTCAGAAAACAGCGGGCCCTAATCATTTTGTGGAGGACGCTTGACAACAAATTTGCCATTAAAATGAATGTGAATAGGAGGGAGCTGGCTGTTTTGAAGCATCTCTGCCTCTCTTACTGTTGCTCGTCTTGTCCCACAGAGCTCCAGGTTTGGCGGGCTTGCTTCTCTCCCTTTATGATTGCCATGAAGCAGCCTTTGGTCCCACCAGAAACTGACAGTACCACGCTTCAGCTGCAAATTCACTGTGTAGCCTCATTGTATTTAATGAAGGGAAAAGTGGCAATCTACTATTAATGAACTTGGAATGTAAAAAAAAATGCCTCCCTTTGCTGAAAACTGCATAAAACTGCTTGTACAAAGAAAGCTTGGCTGGAGCCTATCCAGAATCTAATGAAAGATCCATACAGGGACAGAGCGGGCGGGAAGAGTTAGTGAAATGCAGATTGTTTTAATAGAATACACATAGACTCTTCCAGCTGCACTATCAGATTCATCAAGGCCTGACCTTGATGGAGGGAGGTTGTTGTTTGGGAGGGCCAGTGTTTAGGGTTCATGCAAAGTTTATGATGCAGGGACTGTATGCACCGTGTATACGCCTGCTGATCTCAAGGGAAGACTAAATGGAACACACTCTGTGAGACAAAGAGTGAGGGAGACGTGACACTGACTGCTTTTTTTTTTCTTAATATCATGTCATGAAATAACACGTGGGACAGCAAGGAAATAAAAGTCCAAGTTAATATTAAAGACAATTAAAGCCTGGATATTGCCCTTCAGATACAAAATAAAACCTGATCATATGATGAAGCAACTGTTTGCAGAACATCAGACAATGATTGAATTGGAATTGGGCTAGTGGGCATGAAAAACAAACACCATGTTAGGTGAGTGTAGGCCATCATACCTCTCACTCAGTGTCTCATAAAACTAGAACAAAGCTCTTATGTGTGCAAGGCAGTGGTCCTTTAAACGATGGCCCACTTTCCTCCCTGCTGCCACGCAAACATTCCTGACTGACATTCAATCAGGGAAATTTGAACCGAAGCAAGATGGTCTTTTATTAGTACCGCCCTGTTTGCTCGACTGGTCAGCTCCAATATGCGAAGTGGTTTGAGTGGCGTACTGTAAGATGATGGGTTCACTCTCTGATAAGGGTGAATGAGGGGTAAACTGCTCTTCTGCAAAAAGGAACCATCAGACCTCATCATGTCGCTCCTGGAGAGCCATGTCACAGGCTCTTCAGAAACCAAGTGACAGAGCGGCGCAAGGCTGCTCCCCTCCTGCTAGCGGAAAATACACTGGAGCTGAAGCCGCCCTGCTTCTGCTCCGCCAACTGGAACTTTGTATCAGTCAGGGGAGAAAAGATCATCTATAATCTGACAAATATACACTGAGGCTTTTAAGCCTCTTCAGTTGTAACGTTATCCTGAATGCTCGCCAAATTGTTTATAGTTACCATTGCTTGTTAGCATAAGAGGGTGAATAGGAGACAGTGGTGCTGTGTACAATACTTTTTATTGCTTATACAAAACAGCACATTACAGCTTATTTAGTGACTGGTGATTTAAAGGGTTGGTTCACCTAAATTGCAATAAAACACATTTCCTCCCTTACCTCCGGTGGTATCACTCCGTACAAATCATATACCTCTTCAATATGATGACATTCGCAATGAGACATGCAGCAGCCTAGGACATATTCAGATCATTTACTTGTGTAAAAGTAGCAATACTGCACTTAAAACACTTAGTACACTAGTACAATTTGTAAATTCAAAATGTTACCTAAGTAAAAACATCAAAGTTGTAGCAAAAAATGTACTTAAGGTAAAAATACTAGCACAATGCACAATGCAACCCCTGACTTGTTGTCCATGTGTATAATTATACAATTATCATGTATACAGAACGTAGCAAATATCCTCCTGTCTTCGTGCTGCCGGTTTGGTAGAGCTCTATGAAACAGCATGGGAATGTCGTGTGTGTAATTGTCTCTGCCGGTGCTGATGGGGGACCCTTTGGTGAGATGCAACACCAGACGACTGCATATGATGTGGCGGTTGTGGCACGTTCAAAGTGATGACTTAGGTGCTGGGCTGCAGATTGCAATTCTCTCCCACCGCTCACTTCCAATTAGGCAGCGGGCCGACTGATGCGTCTCCGAGTAGAAGCTTGTAGTAGGCATCAAAAGGAGCAGCAGTGTCGCTCGGTGACATCATGGAGAGAAGGGGCTCCTGGAGCTAGGCATGGGCGATCTGATGTGGCTCAGTAAATATCAATATTCACATCCATGTAGAATCCAAAGGCAGACTTTTAGAAGCTCTCGCATTAAATAAAAATACCTATAAGTCCAACTGCTCACAGGCTGCGCAGCTCAGAGTATTTTTTTGTGTTCATTACTGTGTTGATTGTGCATTCCAAAGTTCTCTGTGTTTTTAGTTAACAGAATGTTGGTTGTGAAAACATTTTTGATTAATTGCCATAATTATTGTGATCATTTTTGCCCAAATGAACAGCCAGATGGCAGGATATGGTGTCATATTTGCGATCCTATCATATTAATCTGGCTCTGGGTCCATCTGAGCACATTGTGCAATTTGCTGTGTTCACAATCTGTCCTCAAGTTGTCCATGTCTTTTTTTTTTTTTCTTTTTTAATTTTTGAGCTGCAAGTTTTTATTTGATTCCATATTAGACTATTAAATATTAAAGTTGAGAGTGTGTGAAAGCGAGGCATTTATCTGCATGAATAGCTTGTGTTTAGTGAAGTAAGTAATGCGCTTTAAGTAACATCTCCGTCATGCATACAAAAATTAGTACGAGTGTTTTTGTCTCCTGGTTTTGTAGTTAAAGCCTCAGAAAGAGCCAACAAAACCACCGTTTGGAGAGAGGATATGACTGCTTTTAGACACACTTTTCTGTGTACATCCTGGCCATAATGTGTATGACAATACTGTTAATAACCATTTGCTTTTACATACAAGAAGATATAACCTCAGCTACAGTGTGTGCATCGTTTTGAAGCCTTTCACTGGAGTCGTTTAACACCATTTAACTGTGTTGGAAATGAAATAATGGGTCAAATGGGAGCTAATGACGGATTCCTATTTAAAAGAAAGTCAAGAACGATTTCATTCTGTGATATCAATTAACCTCCAGACAAATTTTGTCAAAAAGAGCAGCCTGAGTGTGATTGTTCTCTCTTTACTCTGCAGTGTCCTTGGGCTCGGGGAGACTGTTTCCTGACAGGGAACAATGAAGAGAGAGGTGTTTACAGATCTTTACAGATGGCTCCGGGGCTCAGAATTAGCTCTTCACCATTTCTCATGTGATTCGGGTTCAGAATTAACTTCAGATGTGTCATCAAGACTATCATCAGGATGTCTGACAATGTATCTTTTTGATCTTGACGTGCGCTGCTCACTGAGTTAGTCAGATATCACTGTCAAATATTAAACCTTGTGGCATGCGTGTCTCATGCTAATGATAGCTCAGTCAAGAAATCACATCATGGTGACTTTTATAAACACAACATCCTGTTTCCAACGTTGTAGGCACAAAAGAGCTTCACAACTTTGGAGTTATGATTTATACAAAAAGTACTTTTTGACTGACATTTCACACCTATTTATAACAACAGATGAGCCCGGTGACTAAGTGTTTTTAAATGCACAGACACCATTAATTGGGTACATTGCTTACATGGGAGTAGAAACAGAAAGGAGAAAGAGATGATAGTTACTGAGACAGCCTGGAGATTGCTCAGTGATCCTGACCTGCGTTGTTAGCGTGTGCTCTGTCTATCCAACAGGCCTCCTTGTTTTTTCTTCTTCTTCTTCTTCTTCTTCTTCTTCTTTTTTTTTTTTACATGGCATAAATCTGGGAGATGAAAATGTCATGGAGCAGGTTCATTTTGCAAAGAGGTTTTGATTGCCATGCGCGTGTAATTGATTGTTCCAAGGACAGGGGGAAATCTAGAAATGTCATAACAGTCCTGCTTAGGTTGGTCCCACCGCTAGGCAATCAATGAGAAGTAAAAAGAAATATTGATTTGCAAGCAGCAAAAACTGTAGCTTGAGACAACCGGAGAGCGCTGGGGAAAGTGGCACAGACGTGCAGACCTGTCACTGGCACCTATGAATTACCCAATCTTCTCTGAAGATAGTGTTACCTCAGATACTCACAGAGTCCTGGGCCGGGTATTGCAGCTGTCCATTAGCTAAGCTCCTCAGGCTGCTAACTCTCTGTGGCTTGTCAGATTAATGAAGGAAATGTTGACCTTCCGAGGGATAAATGTTGATGTTCTCAGCGTTACAAAAGTTTCTGCTGGCATGTTAATATCGGAAACAGAATGCCCTTTCACAGCTAACGCATGCTTTTCTAAAATGACTGACACATTTTGAATAGACTCACTTACACAGGGGAGTTGTGCTCTATGAAGATACTCACTCTTAAAGTTGAGTTGTAACTATCATCATGTAAGATTTTGGCACCAGTCCAGTTGGGCAGCCTGCTGCCACGAATATAGCAATAAATGTAATCTACTATTTCCTATGCAGTTAGTGGGTTTCTCTACATGTGGGGGAAAAGCCTGTTGGCTCAGACTCAGGCTGCTGCTTCTGTAAATCCAGGCTTTGCTATGCCAAGAGTCTGTTCTAACGGCTAAAGGTTATAAACATTTCAACTGCCTGATTTATGATGGACACCCCAGGTTTTTTGACCTTTGCATATCTCTGTCTGAAGATATAAATTTGTAGTGACACAGATTGGAGGCTTTACAGCAGTTTATGACATGCTAAATCTCAAGCCGGGCATGCCAACCTCTTGTTTTGTAAGGCTGGGGAGTTGCCTTGCATGGACATGTTCAAAGCAGACATTTCCTATTTTTCGTAAGTTATGGCAAAAATGTGGCAAAGAAGAAGTAATAGGTGTTCATTGCTTTTATTTGCAGTGGGCACATTTTTATACTTGCAACAATGCTGTTCTACAGTGCCTGTTAGCCTGTTAGCAGTTTATTATTTTGTTTAAGTGTCTGTTGTGGCATTGTCCTTGAATCTGATCTTGTATTAAAGAGTAATGCAGTTTGGCAATGGCAGCAGTACTGTGGCAGAGCTGGCAAAGCACTGTTATAAATGGTGTGGGAAGCAGAGTAAGACATGTGCGTATCTTAGAGTTATCCCTGCCAGAAGGTTAATTGGTGCCTCTGGATGTCTGCTACTTGGGGCATCTGATAGAAAGGCATAAAACAGCAGGCAGGGTCGCTGTTAATCTCAGTCAATTCAGTCCTCAAATACCAAGATACACAGACATTCACATTCAACTTGATATAACTACATGCAAGTGGTTATTTCCAGGCAAACAGTGCAGTTCTTTGTGAGGTGCACATGTATTTGACTAAATTCAGTTAAACAGAGTCACTTGTTTTAGTGAATTTTAAGCCACATTAAATATGCAGGAAATTGCCTTTACATGGTGGCGTGTACCAGGAATGAGCCACTACTGGATTGGAAAAATGCTCATCTCTCCACTTTGGTGCATGTTCTTACCGGTCCTCCAGTTTTAGTGATGACTTTGAAGAGAGAGGACATCAACTGTGAGCTTGTCATAGCCATTGGTGTTCTCCTTCACTGTGAATACTGTATATAAGACTATAAATAAAACATACCTCTGTGCTCTTGACAACTCTCTCCCTCAGCATCAAGGGTGTTTTGGAGGCCATCACTGATCGTGGTTGGCCAATCAAAACATCTCTCTTGCGGTGGATCAAGGTCACAGCACATTGGGGCTCTTGGGTGTGTGTGTGTGTGTGTGCGCGCATGTGCAAGCTCTTATTCACTAGGTCCTGTTCTCCATGTTTGTTTTGAAAGTCCGAATCCCATCTCCATCTTCATCCATTAGCTGGCAAGCAATTCACCTCCAGGGTTTCTCTTGAGGCACTTGTGAAATATTGATAAAAAAAGTCTTATTTTCAGAAGCTGAAGAAGAGAAGACATTCTATGGGCTGCCCAGTGTGGGACTCCTGAGTGCTCGGCTTCAGCCATCCCCTCATGGAGTGCCCTCTATTCAGAAAAGAAATATTAACCACATGAAATGCATAAGTGCCTGGACAGAGCTGTTATGTCCTATTCATATTTAACTCAGGGCACATCGGCTACATCTCCCCCAAAATGCACATTTTCCAGCATGACTAGGAGGTGAAAAATATCTCAGATATGTGACAACACTGACAAACTGCATTTATTGCAGGATGTCTTGAAATTATTTGCAAACATTGGTTGTGATATTGTTGACGTGTGGTTGCCGGGTAGTTAGATTTAAAATAATCTGAAATTGTTATTGTCAGAGAGGACAGTATCATCTTCTGTACCTGTATTCATACATTTATATGTAGCAGGCCCTGCAGCCACATGAAAAACATTGTATGCTGAGTCAGACTTTCCACTAATTGGATGATGGGGAATGTGTCAATTAGAAATACTGTTGTTTAATTATCTGTTAATTGAAGCAATAATGTTTGTGCTCTGTGAGTTGAGAGAATGAACAGGTGAATAATGAAAGAAGTAATTGCTGTTTATGAGATTGTCAGGGAAAATATAATGACGTGACAGATTGCCAGTAATCTTTTGAAATTTGGTATAATTGTGTAGTTTTAATGCTGATAATTGAATCAGCTTTTCCACCAGCATGATCAGCATCTTCATCAGCATGAGCATTCACATTTGCAACATATTTTTATGTTGCTGTCAACAAAATCAGTTTCCTGATGTTGAACTGCTGAATATTGAAGCTTTGTGATACTGTTAATGTCATCTAAAGTAATGTTTTTGCATCTTTTCCAGTCAAGCACTGTAATTTATTAATACAGCAATACAGGGACATTACAAAATTTGAATTTGTGTTAAGCCATTCCTCACTTGGAGTTTCAGGGAAGCCGAGATGCTATCCAGAACAGCGGGTTTGCATTTTCATTGCAGTTTTGAGGCATCCATAATCACTGTGGAATAGGTCATTTGCAATAACACTTAACAGGCCCCAGAAGAATCAATTTCCTTTTGTCACTCAGTGGTCAATGATTGTTGTAAACATCTCAACTTGAGGCCAGAAAAACCTTGGACACAGCACTAAGTCACTGGCCTGTCGTGAATCACATGGTGCTGTTACACCAGCAGCAGTCTGTTAGTAAAGACATTATGTCCAGTTATACTCTCCAACCTCCCTAGGCACAAAGCAGTTGCCATTATATCCTGAAATTGCTTTTGTGACTTCTCGCTAAAAATTAATACTTGATGCCCTATGTGGGCTGTCAAAATATTGTGCCTTGGAAATGAAATTATAAATTCACTTAACTGTTGTTACACAATGTGTTTTTATGTCATTAATTTCCCATATCCCTTCCTTTTCTAGTATACATGCCTGATGAAGATGCTGTTCTTCAAGATTCCATCACTGAGGAAGATGGAGAGAACGACACTCAAACTGAGGAGGAATGCTCAGAGAAGACCAGCCCCAAACTGTCTGAGGACAGAGAGCTAGACAACAAGAGCACTAACACTTACAGTAACCAAAACTCTCCCATTAGTGTTGTGTCCAATCAAGAGGCAGAATTGGAGTCACGCCTTAGTGACAGCAGTGACAGACTTTCAGACTTCAAGACCTCCTCTCCACCTGAGAGCCAGAGGGATGAGGAAAGTCGCAGCTCCAAACATAAAGAGGAGATGGGCAGCAGCTTGGAGAAAATGAGGGCAGCCTATGCAAACTTTCTCTCTGATTCCTACTGGACAGGGATAGGAATGGACTTGAAAATGGGGAAAAACACCAGCAAAGCAAACTGTGACAGCACCAATGGAAGCACCAAGAGTGAGTTTGATTGGCACCAGGATGCGCTCTCTAAGACCTTGCAGCAGACAGTTTCCCCAAAGCCTGCATCCAAACCCAACCTCTTTAGCTCTGTCCACCTATACAGGCAAACCACCAAACCCTGTGGCTCGGTGTTCACAGGAGCCAGCCGATTTCGCTGTAAGGATTGTAGCGCTGCTTATGACACTCTTGTTGAGCTCACGGTCCACATGAACAAGAGTGGACACTACCAGGACAACAACCACAGCAAACAGAATAATTCTTCTGCCTCATCCTCTAAATCTAGGAAACGCAATTTGCAAGATATGGAAGGGAAAGAGGATGCACAAAAAGTTTTGAAGTGCATGTTCTGTGGCCACTCTTTTGACTCACTCCAAGATTTGAGCGTCCATATGATTAAAACTAAGCATTACCAAAAAGTGCCTTTAAAAGAGCCAATCCCAGTAATCACACCCAAATTGTTGCCACCAGCAAAGAAACGGGCGTTCGAAACAGCAAGACCTTGCTCGCCTGACTCTACAACTGGTGTATCTGGCTACACTGAGGCTCAGCGGGCAGCCACCATTTCAAATGCTAACAATAATCGCTACGGCTATCAGAATGGAGCGAGTTATACTTGGCAGTTTGAGACATGCAAGTCTCAGATTCTTAAATGCATGGAGTGTGGAAGCTCCCATGACACCCTCCAGCAACTCACCACACATATGATGGTTACCGGACACTTCATCAAAGTCACAAACTCAGCCTCTAAGAAGGGTAAACAGTTAGCACTTGACCCCCTGGCGATAGAGAAGATACAGGGTTTAGCTGAGCCTGCTGCCAGTGACACTGAGGGAGAAAAGGTGTCTCCAAAAAATGCCTCCCCTGGGAGGAGTGAAAAGGATTGCCAGGGGGAAGGCACATCAGACAAAATGGAAGGAACTGAAGCTAAAGATGACAAGCAAGAGAGTGAGGATCAAAAGGCAGCCAATGGTGCTTTTAAGTACCCTTATCTCCGTGAGGAGGATCTCGAACAGGACTCAGGTGGAGGAGGGGACATTCTTAAATCTTTAGCCAACACAGTGGCCTCTGCCATTAATAAAGCTCAAACAGGAACACCAAGCTGGAGTGCCTACCCAAGCATTCACGCCGCCTATCAGCTCTCTGGCATCATCAAAAGTGCTCCACTCTCTGCATCTCCGCCCGCTCAGCTAAAGCAGACGTTTAACCACAAGCTGAGACCAATTGCCCCAAAGGGGAAGTTATACCATAGTGCTATGGGAGTTGAGGCTCCCCAGGGACAGCATCAAAATGTGGACATCAAAAAAGAAAAGGTTGGCATTAGTGATGGTAAAGAAAGTCAGAATATTAGGTTTGATCTGGTGGAGAATGATGACAGCGATTGTCAGGATGATTCTTCTTCCTCTTCAAAGGTTGATGCAGACTATGTGAATGAAGGGAGTGAGACGATCAAAGGGAAGTTGAGCCCAGATTTCTCTGACAGAGGCAAGACACCAAGCCCCTCTGCCAGCAATGGACGCAGCACTACTTCAGAGCCTCTCAGTGACATTCCGGATATTCTTGGCATAAACCCTCTTAGTGCACTGCAGTCAGTTCTGAACAATCACCTGGGCAAAGCAAATAAGCCCAATAACTCAAGAGTAGATAAACTCTCTTCTCATACCAAGTCTATTTTTGCTGACATGAACCGTAGCAGTGAGAAATCTGCTTTAATGCTTGGAAATCCTTTAAAAAAAAGGCCTGATAATACCTTTCTCTTTGTTAGCAATGACCAACCAATAGACCTGACAAAATCTAAAAACAGCAAACCAGGTTCATCACTACTACAACCCTGCACCCCAATGCCACAGAAATATGCTCTGTCTGACATAGCTGATATGGTCAAAGTTCTTCCGAAAGCCACAACACCAAAACCCTCCATACCATCAAGAATCCCTACTATGAAACTGGAATCAGATGTCAGGCGTTTTGAGGATGTGTCCGCCGAAGTATACTCGGTGCACAAGCGTAAAGGTAGGCAGTCCAACTGGAATCCCCGCCATCTTCTCATCCTGCAAGCTCAGTTTGCCTCCAGCCTCTTCCAGACCTCTGAGGGGAAATACTTGCTCTCAGACCTCGGGCCTCAGGAACGGATGCACATCTCCAAGTTCACTGGATTGTCCATGACCACCATAAGCCATTGGTTAGCAAATGTAAAATACCAACTGCGGAAAACTGGAGGGACCAAATTTCTGAAGAACATGGACACGGGCCACCCGGTCTTCTACTGCAATGACTGCGCTTCCCAGTTTAGGTCACCGACCACATTCATTTCCCATCTGGAATCCCATCTCGGGTTCCAAATCAAAGACATGTGCAAAATGCCAGTAGAGCACCAGACGAAAGTAGAGGAGCCAGAACTGTCAAAGGTCCTCAGTGTCAGAGCCACAGAGGCTCTAGTCACAGAGGAGGACATTGACGCAAAGTTCAAATGTAAGCTCTGCTGTCGGACATTTGCGAGCAATCATGCAGTCAAACTCCATTTGAGTAAAACTCACAGCAAATCCCCTGACAACCATTCACAATATGTGGAAATGGACAAGGAGTAGCTTTTCATATTATTGTCACTTTTTTTCCTTCTCTTCCTTTTTTTAATTTTAATACACGGGTCAGATATTTCAACCATTTTTCAATTAGCGTTGTGTAGTGTGCATCATTACGATGTTTAAAACATTTCATGGAGTACAGCAAAGACACACTGGTTAGAAATTGTATAAGGAAACACTAAGAGATACTTTTGCACCCTGCTCAAATGCATCACCAGTAATGAAATGTATTACTGCTTGAAGAAACATAATTGCTGATGTTTGCATGCAATAGCCCTGGCTATGACTACTATTTATTTGTATGATATGTCAAGTTTCAATTGTATTTCAAAGACAAATTAATGGAGTAATTGTACTTTCCAATTTCTGTGATACAGTACACCTGCATAAATGTGCAGCTGATACAACAGGAAACCCAACACACGATAACACACGTGCAGACCTGTACAGTGTATTGCTATGTAAAGATGTTTTGTGTTGCAATGATAGAAGAGAAAAAAAAGCACTTTAATAAATGTTTAATCACCAGTTTAGACTCTGATTCTGTACATGACTCAAAAATAGCTAGGCTGTTTGGCAACAAGGATATTTCACATGTAAATATATTTTAGAAGAAAAAAAAATAAGTGTGTTTCATGCAACAAGGATAAAGGCAAAACAGATGATACCTGTGATACATGCACCTTTTTTACTTATTCAAATAAAGAAATAACATTTGATAACTGCTTGCATTATTTTTTCCCATTTTTTGGGTTGTCTCTTTAATCCATTTAATAGCTATAAAGACCTACATAGTGAGATTACAGTTATACACAAAAATTAGTCTTCTATCATATTTTGCCAATATGCCAGTAGTGGTAATGTTTTCTTAAAATTCTTAATAATTTCCCAATAAGCTTCCTAGAAGAGCAAGCTCATTTCTGTATATGGAAAGTAGAAATATGGTGAAATTGGTACATATTACAATTTAAATTCTACGTCCATTTCCAGGAAAATCCTTATTTTTAGTCATCAGGACACGCAAATGCAACATTAACCTACGGGCAAACATACTGTTCAACTTACATAAATACAAAAAGTTGCCAATAATAAATGAATAATGAATTGAATTTATGAGCTTTTGTTTTGAGTTAATTCCTATTTTCTTTATGCCTAGTTCTTTCCAGGAAACTAGACAAAATTATTACAAAAATGTTCAGACCCATAAAGCATGTCGTATTTAAACTGTTTATATGCTTTTGATCTGCTATAAGTTTCTCAATCCACACAAACCTCTATAAGACA
>JAUBNQ010000026.1:21829985-21859410 GCA_032353495.1 Ctenopoma kingsleyae | reverse complement strand
CACCAGTTATGGATGCTTCATTAGAATTATACTTGTGACAAACACATTAATAAACATTAAATGTTCTTAAGTCTGCTTGGAACTACACAATAGTTTGTAAGGCATGCATCAATCATTTATATGCTGTGCAGAAATACTAAATAAGGAGGTGGTGGAGGGGATAACAGAGATGGACAGAAAATAATTTTTGGGAAAAATATTGATGTTATATTTGATTAAATAATTTCCTAGGTGTCATTGTATGCATATTTACTGCACTGTAGCTTGTTGAATTGAACTATAAGATGCAGAACGTCAGGAAAAAACTGTTTCTTGGGAGGTGCCATGTCCTACCAATCACTCTCCCCTTCTAAAGGGGCTCCAATGGCACCTGAGGGGGAATCTCATGGCTGTCATCCCAGAAAGCCTGCCGCACTGATGCCTGCTTACCATCTGCTCCCCATATGAGAAAAAACAGGCAATTGTCTGAGAGAAGGCACCTCAATCACACTGTCATTGAACTAATATACTTTAACATGTTTTCTGTGTAGCTTTAGACAACAGCATGGTGGAATCTGCAATGCTGGAGCCAACGCTTTGGTTGAAATGATTGCAAGAAAGCAAATGGTTGCGTGTGCATGCAGTGGAGGTCGAGTGCATTTGAAATGTATATCATAGCCCTGGCCTATCACAGCATGGACCTGGGCTCTGACAGAGAAAAAAGCAGAACAGTGGGACCCTGTCAGTTTTACACTTCCTGTAAATAACCCCTGCATGCTTTTGGTTTTATCATTCCCCCGCAAATGATTCCAGGCCCCTCCAGAGCCGACGAGAAATAGCATTATTTTATGGCATGGAAAAAAGAGGAGATAAAAAGAGAAGCTAGAGAGAGAAAAAGGGAGATGGGGCTAAAAAAGGTCCTTCAGGGAACATGGTGTAAATGAAGTTCCAGGAATGACACAGGCGAGCAATGAGGCATGGATGGAAAATATACGCTGCACATCATCGGATAGAGATGCCAGTGGAAATGGCTTCATTGAAGTGTCAGCCCTCATCCATCAATCAATCATCCGCAAGAAACAATAACGCTGCGGCGATGGGGCAGCTTTTATGGGGCTTACTCATGGGTATCGGAAACAGCACTTAAGTGTAGTTCTGACACTGGGAGAAAAACAGAGGTGAGATGCTGAGCTTATTCCACATGCAGGTAGAGCAGATAGTAGGGGTGACTAAGTATACAGTACAGGAGAGCTTTGGACAGAGGAGTGTCTCCCCCCACCACCCCACACACACACCCCACAGCAGCAGTGGATTTAATCTTTTCCATGTCCCTTTTGTCCTGAATGTCTGATATGGATATCACTATGAATATCTGTGGATATTACTGTAAATATATTTACAGTATAATTAAAACCATAATATGCAACATTTGCAAATGTAATTACTGGTGGCATGAGACTTGAAAACAGTCCACACTTCATGTGTTAGTCTTATGAAGTTACACTAAATAAGAAGTTACAACACTTACAATACTAATAATTGGTCTCTGGTATTATTGGTTAGAATGGTGAGCCTCACTTAAAAACCTCTAGAAGGAAAAAAGAAGCAACATTCAGAGCACACAGCCATGACAGCAGCTCTGTTAGGCTGTACTTAGGTCCCCTGGTGCTTTGAACTAAACGCTTACATCAGCATGCTAACATGCTCTCAGTAACAATGCCAGCATGTTTAGCAATAATGTTCTTTGCTGTGTTAGCATGTAGCATTAACTAATTTGTACTAGATGCTATACTTCATACTTCACTACATTTCACAGGCAAATATTGTACATTTACTCACTTTTACACTACAATCATTCGGTACTTCCTAATCACTTACATATTTATTTAATTATTAATGACAAAAAATAATACTAAGACTTTAAGACTTTAAAGTGTGAAAATCACAAGCTACCCAGTAGCATGTAAAGTTATTGAAATTATAATTATTAGATTCAAAACATATGATCATCAAAACAGTGTATACCATGGTTAAAAAGAACTGCATTGCTACCAGCTACAACATTAAAATGAAAACACAACAATACATCAATAATTATAATCAGTAAAGTAAAGTAATAATTCAGTAATTTGTTTATGCGAGTGAAGGAGGCCATCATTAGCTTGAAAAATCACGATAAATCGATCGATCAGAGAGGCGTCAAAAACATTGGGAGAGGCCAATACAACAGTTTGGAACATTGATAAAAAAAATAAAAAATTGACCACAGCAAAAGGCCTGGAAGATCATGGATGACAACTGAAGTGGATGACCACAAAATTCTGTCTGTGCTGAAGAAGAACTCTTTCTCAACATCCAGTCACGTCAAGAACACTCTTGAGGAGGTGGGTAGTGTCATAGTCAAAGTTTACAGTTTATATGTCAAACACGGTGGAGGCAGTGTTATGGCATGGGCATGTATGGCTGCCAGTTGCACCGGGTCACTGATGTTTATTGATGACCTGACTTCTGTTAAAAGAGCGAGAATGAATACTGAAGTTCATGGGCTATACTCTCTGCTCAGATTCAGACAAATACTGCAAAACTGATGCTGCTTCTTACTGCAGATGGATCATCACACAAAATGTACAGCAAAAGCTACGCAAGTTTCTCAAGGCAAAGAAATCCTACAGTGGCCAGTGATCAGCCATCTGATCTCAACCCAATAGAGCTTTTCATGTCCTGAAGACAAGTCTGAAGGCAGAAACACCCATAAACAAGCAGCAGCTGAAGGCAGGCACAGTAAAGGTCTGACAAATGGAAGAAGCTCAAGTGAAAAAACTCAGCATGTTCCAGACCTCAGGAAGTCATTGAGTGCAAAAGATTTTTGTAAAGTATTAAAAGCAAACTCTATATGTTTGTAATAATGTTAGTTTTATTCCATTATTTATGAACCGCCCAAAATGGGTGTGTATGAAAATGGCTGTGATTCCTGGATGGTTAATGCCACACTTTTTTTTAAAGCTGAAAGTCTTGACTTTTCTCACATCTTGAGTGTTTTATGTGGTCTACAGAGTACAAATGTATCATCATTCCTTTATTTATGGACCTAACTGTATAATCACTGATGTGAAATAAATAAATAAGTACTTCATAAAAAGTACATCTTACCTTTGGTACTTGGTATTTTTTGAGCTAATACATCTGCACTTACTTAAGTAACATTTTGAAAGCAGGACTTTTACAGAGTGTGGTAAGCTAAACAAGTCTTTTTAAATTTATTTTGCATATTGTCTACTCTCTAGTTCACTGTTCTTATATTTTCTTACTGTCAATAAACAGGTGGTTGGTTCACTAGTAAATCATCTATAGGAATGAATATGATTCGGGTAGTAGAGCAGTCCATGAACCACAGGCCAGTGGTTTGACTCCTGGTTCCTGCTGACTACATGTCAAGGTGTCCTTGGACATGACACTAAAACCCTGCAGTAGTGCCACTATATAGTTTATGTGCAGCTATTCAACAACAATTACCCCATGAAGATCAATAACATATATTATCACCGTATCAAATATAGGCTCATTTTAAATAACCAATCAAAAACCTTAACTGAGCAGAGGCACTGAAAATGGAGCAACATATCCTTCAAGGTTATATGTTCACTCTAACAATAAACAAAAAATGCTAAATGGTTCAACAGTCGCTTTTGCTGTATGTGAGCCTTTTGATTTCCCCAAACCAAGTCTCTTGATGACTTCTCTGCAACATGAAACATGACACATCATCCATTATTCTGTACATGTGACTTGCTATCTCAGCCTGCTCCATATGGCCCCTGTTGTCTCCAGACACCCAAATCCCTTTCCTTAGGCCAGGGGCTGTTTTTGTGGGAACCATTACATTGCTCCTCTTCCTCAGAGGAATGGGGTGACGATGATGAGCAATCACAGCCGGAGCAGACTTTCTGCCTCAAATTCTGACAGGATATTCAACAATTGACCGTATCCGCTTTGTTGGCCCAATTGCTAATTCATGCAAGTTGACAATCTGGAGGCAACAATTATGAGTGATGAAAGGACTGAAAATAAGAGGAGAGAGCACTTAAGGGGAAGCAGAAAATCATGAAGTTTACTTTACAAAGGAGGAGGGAGGTAGGAGATTTGAGAATCATACTACTAGAGAGAAAGAGGGTGGAATTGCTAAACACATCCTCAGTCACAGATGAATGTATCCAGCACTCTTAAACATAACCTCTTCTATAACCAAACACACTGAACAGATGAATGGATGACAAAGCAAGCATAAAAATGCCATTTGTGTATTGAATTGTGCACTGGAACGACTCTGTGTGAAGCCGTATTAACACACAAAATCTAATGTGATGAAAGAAACACAATAAGGTGCTGTGAAGGCCTCAGGTGTTGTGTACCACGGCATTAGAAAAATCCCAAGTGTATTTGCATAAAGTGTTGGTGTTTTCTTGGGTTGTCCTGGTAAAGAACACTGAGAACACAGAGTGTAACTGTTTTCTGGATCTGTGATTTACCTTTCATGGTATTACTGCATGCGTCTTAATGAACAGCAGAGCTGCAGTGTCATTTGTTTAAAAGGAATAAAATATAGGGACAGGCAAAGCCAAAGTTCAGGCAGACATCAACACATTTTAAATTTCTTGAGGGCCCAAAATAACAGAAAAAACACATACAGACCAGGAAGTAAACACAGGCCAAATTCAAAGTGGATCTTTGCCTGTTAAAGGACTTTTGACATGAAAACCCTTGCAGCACTCTGAACACGAGGATCCAGAGTAACAGGACGCATGTCATAAGCTGTTGTCGACTTGCGTCCCCTGCCATGCGTTTGCACTAAGTTTGCCACAGCGTGTGTGTGTGTGTGTGTGTGTGTGTGTGTGTGTGTGTGTTTGGGGTGGGGGTGGGGGGTAGTGAGGGTGATGCTAAGTGAAATGCTCATTTTGCGTTTGTGATTACCGAGACCCATGGGCGATATGCACTAATGTGAGCTAATGCAATAGATTACACAGTGCTGGCCCAGGGGAACAGACAGCAAACAGATGTGGTCTACTCAAAAAGGGGAGGAGGGAAGAGGAAAAAAAAAAATCAAAGTTTAAAGTGTTCAATGTGCCGAAGATTGTCCCTTGCAATTTGTTGTTTACAGAATGCACAGCCGTGATAGGTTTTGCCAGTCTTCTCCTTTTGTGGCAATGAGGACAGTCAACAATAGCGTGCTTATGTCTTGCGGAAGGAAAAGCAGTTACCAAAGTTGTCTAAGGAGACTTTCGGAGTGGGAAGTGGACAAACTGCTGCTGCTGCGCTGCTCTGTTAGAAACTTTCCATCACAATGAGTGATGTCACAGCAGGTGTGTTGACAGCTGACAGCCAACACCTGGGTGACATCATCAATCAGTGTGTGCAGCAGCAGTTTGTAGTCCTGTGTAAGGAAGATGATATTTGATGAGTATTTTAAGCTCTATTGAGTATTAAGCCCAATAAACAGTACTGTGTGTTGCCCTTAAGTTCTGTAACTCCGCTTTCAACCTGGCCACAATGTACAGTTTTATCACAGTGACACAATCTGCAGGTCTGCTGTTCAACCTGAACATGTCTGAAAGCAGAATGTGACCAGTCTGTAATCTAGACTTTGTAAATAATGCCCTCTAGTGGTCAATCCAAGTCAGTGATGGGGAAAGGGAACATCCACCACGTTCTGCAGTTTGATGTAAATCAATACGCATTTTGCTTAAATTCTCATGCCACAAAATATTAAAATGATATTTACTGGTCAAAGGAATTTTGTTTTCTTCATGCAGTTGCATATATCAGATAATTAGGTGTAATGTAAACATCCAACTTTTATTACTCATAATGTAAATCAGATTTGCAATAGGTCAGATACAACACTTTGAACCAGCTGTTTTATGTAACAGGGTTTCTACAGCTTTCAACAATTTAGATTTATTTTAGACCATTTTGAATGTGATTTAACACCTCTACTTTATAAGCACACAGGAAAAAAAAGAATGAAAGACAAATTAAAGTTGAGTATTCACTTTGAATACACAACTAGTTTTTAGAGAAAGTCCACACCGCATCACAGTTTTTAACAGTGGTGTAGATCAACTGAATGCACCGTGTTTGGACCGGTGTTATTGGTATTGCATAGATGAAAGTAATAAATGACTCACGGAAGATGTTAGCTCACATGCCACAACACACACGGATGATTAAAACTCAAAGCATCTGTAGGTGACAATTTTGAGTCTGTTACAGTAGGCCACATAGCAGCAGAAGATATGACACACAGATGAAACATTTACAGATACATCACTCTAGACAAATAACAGGAACAAAACATTAAACATTAAGTAAGGACAACTTGACTTAGGCTTAGGGTTAGATAATATATTTAACTTTATCCATAATTTTTAAGACGTATCATCATATAGACCTTTAAACTTTTAAGACTTTTTAAGGGTTAAACTTCAGACCACTGAGTTTTAGACAGACTGAGTTTAAGGACAAGTATTGTGAATACAGGTGAAAATAAAAGTCACGTCCCAATATTCCTGCCTTGCTGAAAGCATGTAAAACTCATGTAAAGACAGAAAGAAAGAAGCGCTGCCGAGTTCTTTGTCTCTCACTTTATTATTGAAATGTGTCATACAAATCTCAAACAATAGTCATTTTTACGTAGGCACACGTGTCGTGAATACAACAAAACAAATAACTTAACCAAACCTTTCAAAGTGGAAAAAATACTAAATTACACAGTAGACTACATTGCTTGAGAATATAAGTGAACCTGAGACTTTTTTTGTTCAGTGTACAATTAATTGAGCTGCCTTTGTATTTTCTTTCACCAAACCACACAGTCATACATATAAAAAGGCCACTTGATAACAGTCTGGACTGACTGCTGCCACTTGAAACAAAAAACACTTCCAAGAATCCGCTTCAGCGAATTCTTCAATAGTGACTAAATGTACAGTCCCAAACATATAAGTTCAATTAGCAAACAAACAGAACTCCAGGAAATTTGGAACATTTCACAGCTTATGGATTTAAGGCTCCACTGAAGCAGAAGACACAAATTTTTACATTGCACAAGCGCAAAGATAACCACTAAATCTGTTCTGGGTTTTAAACACAAACTGTATCAGAGAAATCCACAATCCAAACTGTGTTACAGTTAATCATGTACCATTGCTCAAAATGGCCTCGGAAGTAGTTCTGCTGCGCCAGATGAGCTTGTGTTTTATGACAAACACGTGTCTGTCTAGTTCTACAAAACCTCCGTCTCTAATAGGTAGACAACTAGGTTTCGTGGCTCAGCTGACATGATAGCTACAACAGCTTTACAAAAATAATGTCTAGACCACAACATGAGGTAGAGCCCTTCAACAAACACAGCATTTGTTACTGTGGCCTGTTTGTAAACCACTGAGCCGAAGCAATCAAGTTACTGGACAGAAAATCCCCACCCTCCAGTGCTTTGGAAAAGAAAAAAAAAATAGTGCTTAATTACCGCCTGCACATCAACAGTAAATTAACAGAGCAGCAATTTTTCACACAAATTACGCTTAGGTTTTTACTTAATACAGTTTTTTATGTACTGAAAGTTTACAGACATGTTCATGTTACCCCACAAACTATTTCTACCATTGTGTCATAGACACTTACAGATTTCCAAACCTTAGTGTGGGTCAAACAGGAGTTAAGTAACAGTTTTGAGTGCAAAGATATCAGTGCACACCAGTGGAATCTAAGAGAGATGATCTGCACTTTTTCACTCAAAAAAAAAGACACTGAAAGCCTGAGCTTTGACATGTCTATGCAACATAAATTATCTTCTATTGAAAAAAATATCTGATCACAAACCATCTCTTTTCTTAAATCTGTACAGTGAATATACTTTCCAGGAAGTTCTCCAAAATAAGGTAGCAGTACAGTTCAATCTAGAGAAGAGGAAAGAAAAATGTAACTTGACTCATCTACATCAAGTCTGGGAGGACTTCTCCATAGCATCTGGTTAGAGTTTGAAAATTTTACTATATACGGTACACATTTCAAACATATTTCAGCCTTTTACCTTAGTGCCACTTTAGGTACTTTTGTCTGTGGCCCTATACCGTTGATTAGAGAAAGCTGAGGGGTCTCTCCTCTGCAGGTTGGGCAGAGTAGGTAAGTGTTGGTACAGCACAGCTCTGCCCCCTGAGAAAGAAACCTTTAAAGTTAACTCTACAAACTGCCAAAATGTGCAGATATAAAGCCCAGATTCGATAAAAACTTGTTTGCCTTTTTGTGCCTTGCCTGAACCGGCTAACCTACTACATACCTGCTCTTGGGTTGGCCAGTCCTCCATGACTGGGGTGGGTTGGAGCGCTGTGATAGAGAGACGCCAGGTTATTGGGTGTGTAGGAGCGCAGAAGGTTCATCATGCTCCACTCAGTGTCTAGACTTCCTCCAATACCTGTCGATATATTCTTTACAGGAGCCAAGGTCTCAGGACTTGTAGATGGACCCAGCCCTTGTGAGGTGCTTTTCACACTTCTACCTGACATCATCACCCTGCTGGATCCCTCCCCTGCTGTTCCTCTAAATCCAGGTTTCTCGCTGGTATCAGCTTCCCGGCCTGTAGGTGCTGAGTACTTTAATCTCTTGCTGGAAGGTTCGCCAAAATCCATCTGAGGAAGGCTCCCAAATCGGCTTGACAGGCACAACCTGGCGGCATCTGAGTGCCAAATGACACCACTTCTCACTGGGTAACTCCTCTCACCGATTCCCACTCTGTCTGGGAGGCGGTCCATTACATGCTTGCTTCCCGTGTGAGATTTCCTCATGAGCTCTGTATACTTGGAGGAATCCTGTCTGGGCTGTGAGTCTGCGTTCTGTCTGTGAGACTGTGACTCCTGAATATCATGTAGAGAAGCATGGACAGGGGACCGCTTAGGAGCATGAGGTGGGTTAACAGGTGTCCTTTCTTGTGGTTTTGCAGGTTGAGGGGGTGGAGATTTGGTTCGACGAGGGTGACGCCTATCAATCATTGGGAGTGGGGTGACATCTTTTCCATCAAGTGCAGGGGGGCAGCCTGTGTAGCGTTTTTGTTTCGAACTACCTCCAAAACCAATATTTTTGCTCCTGTTGGACTTGTCTTTATGAGACAGTTTTTTGTGCATTATTAGAACCTCTGGGTACATGGTTTTATATGCACAAAGCGAACAAGCAAGAGGAATTAATGCATTTCTGGGTTCTGCACCAGCAGCCATGGAGAGAGACACTTTTAAGCACAGATTTAAAGGAGCATCAGAGTTTTCATCTTTTATCTCCTCCCTTTCTACCTCCAGGTTAACAGGTGCGGGGCACTTTGTGAGCACATCATCAGGCGGAGAGCAAGCAGACTTAGCAATTAATTTCTCACACTCAGCATTCATCTGAACGAGTGGTTTGCAAAGCTTGCTATCTATGCTATCAAATTTGTCCTCTGGTGTTCCAGCGGTGCATGAACTGACTCCAGGAACCCACAGCGTGGGTCTATTTGGAGCAGGGCTCTCATTGTCATTTCTATGTTTTCCATCATTAGGAGAGGGCACTGAAGGCACAGGTCTGCTGGGGATCTCTACGTAAGGCTTGTCCTTGTGACGACGATCCAGGTGATATTTCAGTGAAGTCTTCTGGGCAGCAGCATAGTCACAGTAAGCACACTTGTATGGTTTTTCACCTGAAACAAAACCAAAACAGTGACTACAAGCACAGTTAAAAATAAATTCAGAACAGAATTACGCCCGGCAAATACAATTAATAAGGTCTCTTATTTATAAATAAACCATATGAGCCAAAAGTGGTGACTATACCTGTGTGAGTCCTCAGATGAACTGTGAGGTAATAGCTGGACCTGAATGATTTGCCACAGTAACCACATTCTTTTGATCTGCCTTTTGAGCGATCAAAGCCATCTTCGCCTTTAAAGACAACAAATATATAAATTAATAAATTGAAAAAAAAAGAATCATCAGATGTGTTATAATCCCTCCCATCAGCAGAGGGAGCACTCAGTAACAAGAGTTTCTATACTACAATTAAGACTGTCCGAGTGAAAAATAAGCTTGTAATGATTAATGAATTTACCTGAACCCAGGTTTTCACTCAATACTGCCTCCTCGAAGCCCTCCTCAGTGCCTTCCTCTGCATGCTCCAGTGAGCCCGCTCTTGACAACGTCCCTTCAACAGAGGAAGTTGGGCTCTCTTCACCGCCTCTCTCACGCTTGTGCACCCTGGAATGGAGAACTAACTGGTGGTATGTCCTGAAGGTTCTCTGACATTCCTCACAAGTGGTTGGCCTTTCTTTGTCCTTATCTTTTTGTATTAGAGACCTCCGCTGTGGTTCTGGGTTTTCCACTAGAGTCTGCTGCTGAGATTGGAGCGCTTTCCCAAGAACCTCTTGTGCAGCCTTGTCACCTTGGCCCTCAGACCAAATATTATTCAACTCCTCCTTATCAGAGTTACAGTCTTCATGGTCTGTGCTGGCTTCCTGGCCAATATCTTTAGTATTATTGGGACCAACTGCTACCTTGCCCTTTGTAGCAAGTTGCCAGGCCTGATAGGTGTTGAAAGGATCTAACTGGGGAATCCATTTTGATGATCGCTCATTTTGTAAACTATTTCCTACAGAGCGGGGCCAAAGATTTAGATTGTGAAGAAATGTTTCCTGTTTGGCAGCAGATTCAGTACTGGCCTCCATGTTCACTTTGTCTTTATCTTTGCCTGGCTCTACCTCTCGATTATGCACTTTACTATGTTCAGCCAAACTGTCGTGGTCAGGGAAGAAAAACCCACATACCATGCACATTTTGTAAACAGTGATTACAGGATCAGAAGCACGGTCTTGGACAATGCCATTGATTGTGACAGGTGTCTCCAGGTCTTGCTGGGCCTTGCTTTTTGCTCCTGGTTTTACGTGCATCTTCATGTGGTTCTTGAGGAACCACGGCTCTCTAAACCGCCGTCCACAGACATTACAGCAATAAGTAAAGTAGTCCTTGTGCTTCCTCATGTGGGTCTCCCACTCACTGGCATCTTGTGACACCTGGCCACATACAATACAGCTGTGAACCTCCTCTTTTTCAATAGGGAGACTGTTTGGTTTGGGTCGGGGCCTCTCTCCTGGGATCCTGAATTCTGCTTCAACTCGAAGCACAGCTGGTTCATAGAAAGTGGTGGGATGCTGTGTTAACACATGGGGTCCTAGCTCATCCTGGTGAGTAAATGTCAGATCACAGAACATACAAGATAGTGGTATGCCTCCTCCAGATTGCAGCACAGTCTTTTCTGAGGAGTTGGTGTGTGGTGTCATACTAGACCCAGGCCCTGGGATGCTTGCATTGTTACTTATCAGAATGTCCTGGGCAAGTCCATCTGGGCTCTCCACAAATGGCAGCAACGAATGAGTCGGCATTGTATTCTGAAGGTGGAGCAACCGTGCTGCACACTCCAGATTATTAGGAACCTAGAAACAATGGGAAGTGTCTTTAGGCATTGCTCATTATCAAAATAGGATCAAGTAACTACTCCATTATGCAAGATAAAGTCAGTTTAAGATTGACCAAACAGAGAGAATTAGCTTTTCCTCACACTCAAACAGGAAATATATCTTTTTAGCAATCAACTGACAAATCATTTCCTCTATGTGCAGGCCACTGACAAAACACATAAAAATTGAGTTTGTTTTCCTGCTCACAAGTGTTATTTTTTGTAACTCTCAGTATCTATATGACCTTTAGTTTGTGAGCAGACAACAGGCATGCTTGAAATCACATTACCTTAACAGGGTTGACATTAATGTTTACATTGCCATTCCTGTTCATTTTTTTGTTCAAAATAAATATTTTCTAATCAAATGAAGGGTGAATGCTAATGGTCCCTACTGCAGTATACTGCACTTGGACAAAAAACTCAAATACCAAATAGGCCTACATGAAACAAACTTCAGCTTCTTGTTTTACAACTGTCTATTGCCAAATCACATCCAAAATTCAGACTTCAAATGTCATCTATGGACTTGATTTGACTGACATGTAACGGAATGAAACAGCAGCCAGCAACAGCTGTTATGCTATCACACAATTCCTGACTGCCTTGTTGACTCGTGTTGCAGATTTAGCAATTTGATATGCTCCAGGTGCGTAATGTTTGGTTTTGTGACCCCACTGGGACAAACTCCTGTGGCTTTGTCCTGGTAGGATTTTCAGTATGTATAAGGAACTGCTTATATATAGAAATCAGAAACATCATGACATAAAATCACGCTATTAGTTTGACTGACTAATGAATGGATGGCCGGGCCAGCAAGTGTAAAGGCTAACGCAAGTGAAGAGAGTATAGCATATAGCCACCAACTGCCACATCACTATATCTGTATATTTACCCCAGTAGACTATGTAAACATTACAGTGTTACAACTGGGAAATGTTGATATGGGGGAAATCCCAACTGTGAGTTTCTACTTATTTTCCTGCAGTTTAACCCTGTTCTCCTCGATAATATAGCCTCCTGTGTCCAATCGACGTGCGTAGCTAATTAACTATTTATTGTTTGTTTAGTTCTAATTTGTTTCCCTGTGTGTACTTGTGACATAATCCAGGTGAGCACAGGCAACTGTGGTCGCTGTGTGTTTTTCAGAGGCACACGCATGCTTTGTGTGAAGCAGCGTTAACGTTAGCCACCTTGTTATTCACGTACGCACACCATTCACCTCATTTACTCGTCAGGAGATGCACCAAAGAAACGGCTTAAGACGAAGCTTAACGTTAACTTTAAAGTCAGTGATATATTTAACTAGGCGACTATTACATTCCTATAAGTGCATAATAAGCCGAGCACCAGGAATTTGGTCTTTTTTTTTGAGGCGCACAGATCAATATCAATCATGTTACCGTTTGGAGACGCTTCAAATCATAAAAAGCTCAATTTAGCTAGCATCCACTCAAGTAACGACAAACACGTTCCGACAACTATAGCGTTATTTTCATGACAACAAACTGGTGCAAATCATACACTGTGTACTTACGCTGTTGCTTATTGATTTGTTTAAAGCTAGTTTTTTTTTAACCCTGATACAGTAACTCAACAACAAGCTAACGTCGCCAAGTTATAGTAAGCCGTGAACTCCAGCTCGGGTCAGTCGCGTTCTATCGACACTAACGTTGAGCAAACTCCACTTTTCTGTTGTCTCGACTTCACCCAGGCTGTAGAAACTCACCAAACAATACCTACCAACTCTGAATTTCCGGATTAATACTGATACTGATACTACGAGCGTCTGAGGCGGACGAGCTTAGCTGTTTGTGTGAGTTGCTTCTTCATTTCACAGCGCGTTGCCGGTGGACACCTCACCTACTCAATTGTTTGAATGTGAATCATATTTGTTCGACTCCGCGAGACCTCACGGTGCAGCTGTTGAACTCCGACGCGCGCGCCCGGCCATTCTCAAGGAGAGGATGGAGCGCGTGCACGGCACACCACCCCAAAGAAAACTATAGGGCGGTCACGTGGTCGCGAGTAACAGAAATAAAAGGATTAGTACGCACAATATGACCTGACACACGCCTTTAATACGTGCCAGGGTGCGAGTTACATTATACATTACATTACACGTGTGTCTAGATTGTTGACATTGCTGCTAAAGCTACTTTCATAGAGGTATAGTATAGTATAGTATAGATTTAGTGTGCTGATTAAAAGCCACACGCTAAATGACAACAAAGTCTGATATATATATATATATATATATATGTGTATTTTTTTTAAAGCAGCGTTGAATCTCAAAGCGTTAAAAAAAAAGCCTTCTCACGTCATACGTCAGCTACCATGTGGACGGTGGGGGGGGGGTCATGGGGGAGGGGTGCCTCCAACTTTTCACAGCTACATGAGGGATTTTTTTTTTTTTTTTTTTTGCAGAAGCAGGTTGGTTGAGTCATGATAAATTACAGGCTCTTCCTATTTCCACTGCACAAAAACATGCAGAAAACACCCTGTAGTGGTACATCACTAGGTCACACTGTCACCTGAACACACTTTTGATAAAACCATATACTTAATGGTGTTGTATGTAAATGTGTGTGTTTGATCTTAAAGAGAGTGTGCTATAGCCTATTATTGATGGAGAATTTTATAATACTATATTATAATACTTCTAATGCTAGTACTATATTACATTATATTACACAGCCCCTCCTCCACTCTCCAACCCTTTCCAAAGACACATCAGCCACTGATGGCAGCTTACATCATACAATCAGTGAAGATATTCAGTTAACTCTGGTGTACAGTCATTATAGAGATACAAACACCCCCCTAACCCGCCCCTGAGTGGCTGCAGTGCCTGAAAGAAAAGACAAAACTTTATCAGCAACCACTGCTAGTGCAGGAACAGTGAACAAAGAATGAAGGATTCTTTGGCAGGCCTGTTCTTTCTTATCCTTTCTCTCGTGTAGCCTGTTAAAATGTTTCATCAGAGATATTAAAAAAAGAAGAAGTTGTTTTCAAATCCGTGATGTTACCAAACAGGATAGACAAATGTGGCTTCAGCTATCTATGGAAAACTTAAGTAGATCTGCAGGTTTGACATGCTGACTTCAAAATGCGTCGCTGCAGTAATGGATGTTATTATTGTGTCCACGGCACATGATGATAAAGACATCAGAGAGATTCTGATTACATATTACACACAGGAGCTGATATTGTAGAAAACATTTGTGTAGGCCTAAAAAAACCTTAATGTGTTTTTTTTTATTAATAAGACTAAATCACTTACATGCACTGCACTAAATTAAAATATTTTTCCAATCCCTTGCATTACTCTGATTCAGTTTTTTGGTATTCTTGCCTCACCCCGAGATCCTGTTACACAAACAAGTCTAGTATGTTAATCAAAGGCACCACATGTGACACATTGAGGCCTCCCGCTCGTTTCCTATTGTTCTGTGGCCACAAAGACCCTGTGAAGGGCTATCAATCTGGGGCAGAGGTATGATGCCTCAGGATGATGAAATTGCCAGGAGATGTCGTAGCTGATCATAAAATGCCCCAGAAACGTTCTTGTATTGCAGTTATTATAATAACATGTCTCACACATAGTGGTTATTACAGCAACACGTGGCAAACATTGTTTGCTTTTAACTGATTTCATTAACTTTGTCCTATTGTTTGACTTTATGCTAATGTAAGCTCATTGTCTCTGGTTGTTTCTTCAAACAACACAACATAAATGTATGCATTCAGCGCTAAACCAAAAGCAGTAAATTCTGATTAGAGAGCATTTTTGAGCATGCAAACGCTTGAATGAATAATTAGGTATTCAGCAGACAGGCCCGGTGATAAGGAGTGGATCAACGGACGGGGAAAGGCCGTGGTGGCTTCTTTTTTGTCTTGACGTGTCAGGAGCAGCTGACTGCATTGTTCTCCTCCACATTCACAGGCTGGCTTTTTTCATAATCCTGGTGTCGCTCCTGAAGGACACTGATAATATATAATCTCCTTTTTCACTCCAACCGCTGCTGTTTATTCAGTGCAACCAGCTGTTGTGTTGTTGATCATCAGAGACATTTTATCAGTCACTAAAAGCATTCCACATTTATTTATTCTTTTCTTCCCGAGGAGGGAAAAGGAGGAGTGTCTTTCTTGTTACTGCTGGTGACTGTTCTTTATCAAACCATTTGATGATGCACAGTCAAACTTAAAAACAAAAGTTAAAATAGTACAAGAGTACTGTCCAGTAACTGGCAAATACAATACAACAAATCACAAAAAATAAACTAATGAGCAAATGTAGTGAGGTAATGTTTAACTAATCTTTTTTCAGAAGTGTTAAGTAACTAAGTACATTTAGTCAAGTACTGTACTTAAGCACAATTTTGAGGTGGTTGTGCTTTACTGTACTACATGCATTTGCTGTTTTACTTTTGTTTTTATTTCAGCACAGTTAACAGGGAAATGCACCTTTACTCCACTACATTCATTCTACAGCTTTTCTATAGAAAATATAATCAGCTAATAAACAATGACACGGATTAACCGTCTGTCAGTACGTAAAGTGGTTACAATCAGTTTTGTCTTTACCAACTGTGTTTTTTGTTCCACACAAGTTACTACTGTAGGTAACAGAGATCTTTTTTTTATTGATTACTACATTTTCTTTGCCATAATTTTCACCTTGGAGAGTTTGGTGAACATTTTTTAACTAGACTAATACATTTAATTGTCTTATCAACAGCATTAAGTGCATTAATATTTGAAATAGATACAGTTCAGTAGTTTTATAAGTGGAGTACTTCAAGCTAATTTTGCTTTACTTGAGTATAGAGTTTGTATACTCCCATCACCTCTGTTAGTTTCTCTTATCAAATGCAGTATATATTAAAGTGGAGTGAAAATAGCTGACCCTCCTCCTGATTTATTCTCTTTTTTGTGTTTTTTGTTTTTCATTTTTTAAGTAAAAATGTTAATGTTAATTAATCACCTTCTGAGTTACTATGTCTAAAAACTATCCAGGCTGCATGGATCAGTCTGGGAAGGGTTACAAAGATATTTCTAAGATAACTTCACAGATCCACAGTGAGAGACACTATCTACTGCAGGCCTCTCTCACTTCAATAAATGTCAGTTATCATGAATCCACTTGTCTTATAGACACTGGGTAGAAATGGTATCCATGGGAAAGTGGTGAGGCGAAAACTACTGCTAACTTAGAAGAACTCATCTGAATCGTGCCTCAGCACACTTAGATGATCTCAAACCTTTTGGGAGATGAACTGTTTGGAAGACAGAGTCCTGTTACAAGTGGTTGAACCAAAAACAGAATTACACATAAAGAACATCAGACTTGTGGTCAAACACGGCGGTGACAGTGTGATGTTGCTGCTTCAGGACCAGGACGACTTGTCATAATTACAATAAACATCAATTCTGCTCTTTACCCGAGAATCCTGAAGAAGAACGTCAGGTCATCAGTCTGTGAGTTGAAGCTCAAGCGCAAATTAGTTCTACAGCAAGACCATTGCTGATTAAGCTTCACCAGACTATGTAAGGATCAACTTGGATTCCAGATGTAGCTGCCAGATGCTGTTGAAACATTAGAAACACCTCTTAATGCACTTCAGTACGACTTCAACATGCATGCACACACATTTTTTTTTTTAATCGTAGGAATATAATGACATTTGTGACCTTGATCTCCTGTCAAGGACATAATTTGGGACATAAATATCTCTCCCATGGAGCTGACACTTTTGGTTATCACACCTAATGACACTTACATTTATACAGTTTTCCCCAGGGGAAAGAAAAACAGAGGGTTATCATAAACCTATTATGTGAGATCAGTATCCTCAGTGAAATCTGAGGTTAACCTGAAAGTCTATATATTCTGGATTCATGTCGATGTTTAGGTAATTCTACCTAACTCACTTGGTACAGAGCACAATTTTTTAGTTTCTGTTTACTTTCCAGGAATTAAGCCAAGTCACCTCTGGAAATGGAAAATTTTTGATCTGGAAGTCTCGTTTAGAGTGGCATTTGTCTTTTCTTTTTTTTTTTTCTTCTTCAGGGGTTGCAGTATCACATTACAGATGCCTTTTGTTCCTCCAGCAGGATGTAACATTCCCCTGAAAATCCATCACTAAAGATCACCAGGGAGCATCTGCATTAGAATGCCTCCCAAACACACAAACATACATACTGTGCCTATAGACCTGCTGATTCACCTCTAGTCAAAGTGAATGACATTGTCTCTTAGATGACAGATGACTATATTAATTTATTATACAATCAGTAATTGTGTCCTTTCACTGGTCCCTGAAAGTGTTTCACCCTAATGTTTCTCCACAGAACTAGCAAGCAGTGCCATGATGCACATTAGTGCTGACAGCAGGCCTCCTGTCAGGCCTCCCTGCCCACTGTTCCCTTGTTCCACCCCCTCTGAGCTCAGTGTATTCACACAGTCACATGCATTGTCCTGGGATGAACTGCACCAACACGGTGTGCGTGCAGATCTTGTGCAGTGTGTACAGTCCTTGCAATGTTGAATCTACATCTATAACTGTTTCTATTTGAATGGGCTTCTGTACACCTCATTGTGTGTGATAGTGCAGAAAGGATAAACCAACCCTCATGGAGTTTGATGGCTTTCGTAACTGTACAGAAAAAGCCTTCCTTCTTTTAGATAAAAGCTGATGGTGTGGCGTCCTGCCTGTAGGGACATGCAGCTGCTATCTTTGTCTGCACTGACACCCAGATGCATAAAAGGCTGGGCAAATTTTCTGACTCACACTTAAGAAAAGTAAAGACATCAGGAACTTGTGGTAAGGTTCTGTGTGAAGATTTTCATCTAATGAGTGTTTGTCATGATTTTCAGTTTGCTGAAATATTATGTTTATTGCATTTGCCAATTAATTAGATGAGTATAGACATTTTGGGAAATTCAGCTTTGTTGTTTCACTGTCTTGACGCTCCCTGTCTCATTAGAACTCATTCAGAATGTGGATCTTCCACCTTCCATCAGCACCTTAAGTTTAGTAATGAGCATTCACACATACCAGCAATACTGCATCTTAATTTGAAAAACTCCTCAGGGACAAGGAAAGACAATGGACCGCATGTCTTAACTGTACAAGCAGCACCTCACTTTATTCTCCTTCAGTGCCACGGCAATTACTTTTATGTGCAATTTTAAATGATCCCACCTATCATGGAGGGCAATGCAGAAGAGTGTGCCTCATTGATAACAAAGGAGCAGTGTGAGTTATGCCTTCAGGGGCTGCGACTCATCACTTAACAGTAGATGAATGGTGGGACTCACACGCTGGTATCTAAAACACACCCTTCCAAAGACTGCAAATCATAGAAGTGACATCATAAAAGGTAAAAGGAGATCTAAGGGGCTTCCTTTAGCTGAAATATGCAATACCTTCCATCTTTCTAAGGAGTGTCTCGTGGATTCTAAAAAATGTACATTTCAACAGTGATGTCCAGCAGTCATCTCTCTCTCTCTCTCGTCTTGTCTGTCACGGTTACAAATGATGGCCTGAGCTGCAGTAAGTTCTCTTCTTTGCGACCACTGCTGTCAGATACCTGTCACTTGTCTGTCAGTGATACAAATAAATCCATAGCTGAGCAAAGCTTGCAGTATGTGCCTCTACACCCAACATACCAAACCGTGACTCACACATCACACTTTAATAGCTCATATGTTGAATGCATGTGAGCATGAAAACAGCCTGGAAACAAGATGTCATGTTTAATTATTATTATTACTATTGCTAAACTGAAGCTGTCACATATTTCTGCAGCTGTTGCAACACCCAGTTTTTCTTGACTTTTGACTTTACACTTGATGAAGAACACGCAAATGTTGAACATATTTATTGTCTTCAAGATAACTGAAGTTACACATACAGACGTAGAGGCAAACAAAAAACACAATATTAACTGCACGTACGGCAAACACAAATGACAAAACACACTACGAGACTTCAGACAAAGTGCTGCTGTCAAATAAAGTTGGTTAATCCGCTGTGATTTGCTGTAAAATGTATCACGATAACGCCACTTTTTGCCAACTCAGATGCATTTGTTAACACGAGTAATTACAATCAGTTTCCCGCAGAACAGTAAAGATTGTGGTTTTCCCTTACTATTATGAGATGTATGTACGTGCTTACATCTACATATAGCGTGATGTACAGTAGAGTTAAAAAGGTTGTAAGTGCAGTTTGCTATATGAGTATGCCCCTCCGATCAGCTATTCAGTTATTCTATAATATTATTCTAGTTGTGTAGTGTTATATACATTTAAGTGCTTTTCATAGAATTTTCATAATTTCATATTAACTTCTGCCGTAATCAATGATTTTTCTGGTATGAACTGTAAAAATAGAACCTATATGACACTGTGTGTTTCTTTTTTTTTCCTTTTTTCAGACAAATTATTTACCAAAAGCAAAGCGCGGTGCTGTATTATTGCATAAGCCCAGTGTGTTAAGTTGCAAGAACAGTGAGAGAAGTCACAACAAATGTGTCCAGAAAAAAGGTTTCACACTCACATCGCTATACTTGTCAAGACCATGGCACGAAGATACGACCAAAATAATTTAGATCTCAACAACCTCTGTCAGTTGACTGTTTGCAGCCACTGCTAGCTCAGCTGCCTGTTCGCTTCTCTTTAACCTGCTGGTCACTTGCTCTTCATCCTTCCAGTTTTCATATTTGAACTTCTAAACACTAACAAAAACAAAATGCAGTTAAGGTGATTTAAAGAGTTGAAGGGGTGATGAGAGATAAGGAGCTAAATACAAAGATTGAGTAAGAGCTACGAAGGGAGAGAGAGGGAGTGTGCAGAGAAACCAGAAGAGTCGCTTTAGGTTTCATTTGCCCTTCTCAGCCGCTGGAGCGACAGCGACTGGCTCTGTCTGGACCCCGGCATCTGTAGAGTGACGTTTCTGGCCCTGAAATTTAAAGGGAGAAATTCGTAAATGTGTGTACTATGCACTGCTACGTTTGAGCAACAGTCTAACATGAGACATTTGTTTCGTTCACGCAGCCGTGCATGACATTTGTGCACAATGAATTAGGTTACACTGAGGACAAAGTCACACATAGCCTAATATGTGTAAAGTGATGATCACTGCAGTGTCAGTCACAGGCCTACACCTTTAGTAATACAGTAAGTTGCTGCTGCCATCTAGAGGATGAATGAAGTAACAGCCTATTGCAAAATGCACAGCCATTCAAACAAAGAAAATAAATCATCTGGGGAAAAGTGACACCCTCCTTACCAGATTTTTAAAGAAGAACTGGATGGAGTTCCTCTTTTCCAGTTTCTTGGGCACACTGGCTCCATCATCTGCAGCTTGGGAGGCCACCGAAACTGGTTTGTTATCTACAACTGCCTCTGACGACTTGGCCGGCGCTTTTGGTTCTTCCTTGGCTTTAGCTGCCTGAGCCGGTTCCGCTGCTGCAGCCGGGGCAGAGGACGCCTTCTTGGAATCGGCAGCCTGAACATTTTGACACACATAATGTTACAAAAATTCAGTAATTGCAATCCTAGAGCAACAGCGGATAACAATGTCTTGCGTGCTCCAATCATTAAGTGCAGATGGACTTTGACGTGACATTAAAATAGACATCTGCTGTTAGGATTCAGTGTGTCCTAGTCATTGCAACATTATGAGGGATGATTACAGAAGAATTGATGTGTGTTGTTATGATTATCAAACAACAAAGAGAGAAAAAAAAGTTGTTTTAGCGCAGGTTTTATTACCAGCTGTAACTGATGAAATGACTCTGGTTAATAATGCATCTTTTCTCCAGAGACGGTTTCACTGTATTTACCACTCCAGTAGTTCTCCTGAGGAGTCGGACTCCACTTGTGGAGGCTGCCTGGACTTTTGTGGTCATGTGATCTAACAGTACCTCAAATTCACACAAGTCAGTTACTTTCTGTTTAGTAGCCTCACCACAGTTTGCACTACTTTACCACTAGTTCGCTTACTTTAGGCTTGAAAATCGAAAGGAAGGGAGCTTTTGAAGCTGTTTTCTTTTCTTCCTGAGCAGGCGGTGGCGGTTCTGGCTTTGCTGCAGCTTCCAGGGTGCTAGTTTTCGAGGGATCCACCTTCTGTTATCAAAACAGGAGAGAGGAAAATACATGTCATGAGCTATGTTGCAGATTAAAGCCATAATTTTCATTGAAGCAGAGCAGGATCTGCTGCCTGGAAATGACAGAAGAGGTACTAGAGGTAGAAAAATCAGATGAGAACTGGTCCTTGAACCCAACACCAACATGCAAAACATAAAATACAAATGTATTTTCTGTGAAAGAGAAAAGGAACCCCCGCAGATGGTTTTGAGGTTGTCCTCCTTAAAGGAATAGCTCACATTTTGGGAAATTGCTTTCTCACATTACATTTGTTACCACAATTAGCTTAGCTTAGCATAAGAACTAGAGGCAGCTTGGCTTCATATTCAGCACATAATTATGATTCAATATCCTTATTTCCCAAAATGTCAAACTCCTTTAATTTACCTCAGCTTCTACCACTGGCTGTGGTAACCCATCCACGACCTGCCGAAAAAGGAAAAGTTATTTGTATTCCCATCAGTTCAGATTGTTTAAAATGCAGTAAAACGTGGGCTGACCCACGATGGCACTTGTGTGTCATGTTTCACATATAATAATGAAATAAAAGATCTTATTTGGTACAATACTTCTGTAACAGCATCATGTCAGATGTGCCTGTAGAGTGAAGAAAATGAATTAATATTTCAGAGCACTTCCTGCTCATTTACCTGCTTCTCTACAACTGACTGTGCCACCTCCTTTGCTGTCTCCTGAGGTTCGACCTTATGTTCACTCTGAGCAGATGCAAATGAACCAGAGCATGCAAAGAATAGCAATTTAGTACAAAGTGTTGAGATATAATCAGAAGAATCAGAAGATTGTCCCACTTCCTAAACCCTCCACCGGTGTCTCCTGCTGAGTAAAACCGCTTTACTGATGCAAATTGAGAAGACACAACGCTGTGATGTACTACAGCATGTTTGTTATGTAACAAAGACAGTAAGATTTGTCATTGCTCAAGTGAGAATTCAATTCAAAGAAAACCCACTGTGCTAGTGAAAGCTTTAAAATGCTGTGCTAATAAATTCACACTCAGAATACATTAATCTACCCTGAAGACAGCTGAGAAAACTGAGCATGCTTGAGTTTACCTGTACTTCTACACCTGGCTGCACCGCTGCTGCAGGCTGTGGTGCCTCCTTGATTGTCTGTAGGACAGTGAAGGGATCCTTAATATGTTAACGTGGCTATGAATGCTGACTAACATGAACTGGTTAAAAGTTTAACATTTTAGGAAACTTTTTTCACTTTCAAGACTTAAAAGAAGATTGATACCATTCTCATCTGTGCACGTAAAACAAGCAGGCGCTTCGCATGAATCTGCTGGCCTGGATCTCTGCAAATGCACCTACTAGCACCTCTGAAGCTTGTTGCTTTGTTGTATCTTGTTTGTTTAATACATATACAAAAAATGTGAAAATGAGTTGCTGGCTTTATGGGTAGTTAGCATCCACAGCTACGTGCAAAGATTTCCTTGAGAAGACATTATGAGCAATGAACAATATGAGATGTTGGTGTTGTAAATGTAATTTTTCATTTTTTTCATGGAAATATAGTGTGGTAGAAACTGTGCTGCTGAGTTATTTTTTTGTAACACCCTATTTCAAGGAGCAGAGACACACCAAGCCAAACATAAAGAAATGGCAGCGATGAAGGCCGACTGCTGCACTGCCTCGCGTAGCCATGGTCTGAGCCAAGAAGTCTCCCTTGAACATACCGCGAAGACCACAGCCAACAGCCGACTAGAATATATGTTGTGCGCCTGCATGAAATGAAATTAGTCTCCATACCAGCAGGTGGCAGTAGTATGGCCTCTCTCACAGATATACAAACTGTAAGAAAAAGCAATGCTTGCTTACTATTTTCATGACCTAGTGAAGTCGCTCACCACTGATGGTTCATAACCCTGGCAACCCTGGTCTTCAAGAACCTCTGTCCTGCTTGTTTTCCAACTATCCCTGTCCTACCAAGTGCTTGTTACCTGGATAAGGTGTGGTCAGCCAATCAGAAGCTGTAAGTGCGGAGATGGTTGGAAAACAAGTAGGATAGTTATTGAGGACCACGGCTGCTACCCCTAGCTTTTAGTTGCTTCTAAGACGTTGCAGATGGCACTGGTGTTATCAGCCTTTGTTTTTTTGGATCGTTGCACCAATTTGCTAAGCTGAACAGCCAATCAGCTGACAAGTCGCTGACAAGGTGTCCGACTAGTGCGGGCACACACTGCAACTACTAGGTCCACACCGACAGCCTGACATTTGCTGACTGTTGGCTTGGTGTGTGACTGGCTTAACTCAGGAGTCACATTTTAGAGAGACAACCCTAGATTCTCCATAATCACTAATTTGTATAAATGCACAATTGCAACATTTTTGATTCAGAAACTGCACATCGTTCAGTTTCTCCCCCGTCCAGACAAATCAGCTCTTGTTCAGTTAGTAACAACATGGTCAGTTTGGAGAACATCACAATAAACTGTACCCCTGTTGTAGCCTTGGCTGGGGGATTGACTCCACTTGCCGATGCCTTGACACCCAGCAGTACCTCAGATTCACATACATTATGTTTAACACTACATTATAATTTAACACATTTAACAGCACTCTATATGAAGAATGAAGATCATCTTTCACAGTTACCTTTGGGCGGAAGAATTTGCTCAGTGAATCTTTGGTCGATTTTGCTTTTGAGGACACGGGTTCTTTTGCAGCAGCTTTTGGTTCTTCCTTTGGCACAGGTTTTACAGACTTGGCAGCTGGTTCGCCTTTGATTTCCATTTTTGGTGGCTCTGGAGGAGGTGGTGGTGGGATGGACATTCCTTTGGGTGCTGCAGGTGGGTCAGATACTTGTGCAACCTGTTGACAAGGGATGGAAAACCACAAGAACCACACATAGGGAATCAGCAGTTCTACTTTGTTACAAGTTTTCTTTCAACTGAATTGGTGAGTTACACATAAGTGTCATCTCAAGAAGTGAGCATATAGTAAATCTATGCCTTTCTTGTGAACTGCCAAATCTGTTACACAAATAAAAACACTATATGGGCTATATGCTCACAGTGGTGGTTGCTGCTGGTTGGCTCTCCTTCTGGGACTATTTAGCAACAGAAAAAAAAGAAGCAGTTAGAGAAATAAAATAAAGCTGAAGCAAACAGAAATGTACAAAAAAGCTTGTGTACGTGAGCTTTAGAAATAAAAATGTACTTTTTGGGAATTTCCTCACAAACAGAACAGAAAAACAAAAAGATTTAATCACAACCCAGAAAAATCAACTGAACAAGAACCACATTTTATTTATTTAAATGCTTTGTGAACATGTATTCACCTGATCTTTTGCGGCATCAGCAGTAGCTGTTTCCTTTTTGGGTGTTTTAGTGGGAGTCACCTGTGCAACAAGCAAAGGAAAATTATATATCTCCAATAAACAAAAACATTAAAGGAAAAAAATGATGCCTAATTAACTAAAATTATCATGGAGTGTTACTTAGTTACTTCACAGTATGTGGCTGCTTGTGAATCTGCAGAGTAAGGTGTTCAGACATAGAGGATACATGACATAACAGAAACAGAAAAATAATTATGTACATAAAACAGAAGCCTTTCATCGATGCAGACATAGGCCTTTATGGTAAGCTAACTAAGGCGCACAGAGTGCACACTGAGGTCCCGGACAGGGCACACACAGTACATGCGCTGTCATTGTGACAGCTATTGTGCTGCGGAGATGGCGTAGGCCTGCCCTCGCTCTATCTTCACAAATCTCAACTTCCAACCGCACAGGCCTCCCTTGTGAGCTCACACTATGGGCTGAACAATAGGACACCACATTCCCGCATGTTCAAAGACTTGATTAGCATGGGGCTAGGGCAATGGTAACTCTTTAAAACGGCAAGAATCCAACAGACAGCATGATGAAGAGGAACTACAATAGCTGCTTGTTGTAGGTTTTCCATCAGACGCTGTCATCTTGGCAGATTTGGCTATAGATACCTATAAATCCCCCACTCAGCATGGAATAAGAGGAATTACAAACACGTCAATTTTAAAAACATCTTCACAATTCAGTGTATTAACACTGATTTTATCCTTTTCTCATCCAAATTAGCTTCAGTGAGGATTTAAGCCGTATGTAGAACACAAATTAACTTCATTTTTGTTGCTTGAGCAGCTGTTTCCCTCAGTAACAGATGGAGATAACAAGGTTGAATTTGTTTCCTCACTTTTGATAAAGCAACATTTTCAATTTGTTGTTTCCCAAGCAGTCTAATTTTACAAGAGAGCACACTACCACAGAAGTCTCAAAGTGTGTCACTTACTAGTGTTTTGAAGAAGTTCATAACTGGATTCTCTTCTGGGTTACTCTCCTCTTGGCTTTCCGCAGGTTGACTGCTTCCGTTGTCTGTTTCAGGAGCTTTTTCTTCTGCCGGACTCTGCAGGACAAGAGTCACGCTTTCCGGCTCCTTTAACGACTCTGACTTTTGCTGTAGGTTAGCTGCCTCCTATACACCATCACAAAGAATTAGCCTTTGAGAATTATGTTAGAGCATCAGAGCTGATATGCAAGCAGCGAGCGTCTTAATCGCAGCATTGAGTTGAGAGCACAATTCCAACCATGCCTCTGCCTACTCAGGCAACTGTCAACAATCACCCTTTTATTAATGTGTGTGTCCCACCCCTCACTCATTGATATTCAACAATGTGTGAGAGTTATGAACTGACAAATGTCAGGAAACTCAAATACCTTGCTTTATTCTCATGATGAGTATTATGTAGAACTGCTCAACCCTGATTTTAAGATTACTTTTAGTTTGTATTGTGTGGACAAATATTTTTTCAAACACTAATGTTGTGAGGACATTTTAGCTGGTCCTCACCTGTTCAAAGAGTGTTTTGGGAGTTAATATCAGGTTTTAGCATTATGATTATAATTAGGTTTTGGTTAGGGTTAGGATAAAATCAATGTTAATGAACATCCTCACTAGTATAGTAAGACATAATTATGTGTGTGTGTGTGTGTGTGAATATTGATTTATTGTTTTGGCTTCATTATGATTTAATTTATTATCATAAAACAGGACAATGCCAATAAAATATTATGAAAACCACGAAGAAGAAAAATAATTGTCAAGCTGTATACTTTTTTACATTTTAATTGAAAATGTACAAACACAGGCAGTTTGCATTATTTAAAAAACACATCACTTTACCATCTGGCTACAATCATCAGAAGATGTAGAAGATTATTTACTAAAGTTAAAGCACAAAAAGTACAAAAGTACAAGCACTCTAAGAAAATGATGCTGTGAAAAGTGATGCTGTTGGTAACACAAATTTATGAGTGTTTTAACAAAGAAATTTGACAGTGATTAATTAAAATAAGATTTTAAAAGTTACCAATACAGTAGTAACTTTGTGTAGAACAAGAGCAGCAGCTAGTAAAGGTCGAGCTGATTTTAACCAGTTTACGTAGTGACAGGCGTTTCATACATAATTCACATTTAAGACATATTACTTGATAATTTCCATTAAGAATCTTCAAAAAGCAATGGCAGATCCTGTTTTGAGGTGGCCAATAGGGGTGGAGGGGGCAGACTTTTGGCCCCCCTAGCCACCCCCTAGGATTGGCCCTAGATGAGTAAATGTGCTTAGTAACTTACCAACATTGTACTACAGTACAAAACACGATATTCTAATGAGGTAGATCATAACATTTAAAAACTAAACATTTTACTACTTTGCCTTTGGAGCTACATGAATAGCGATAGTAATACTGTGTCCCAGTGAAGATATCTCCAAACCACCAAGCCTGTATACTGATGCTTCAACAACTGATGTACAAGCTGACTGCAGCCTAACAAGTAAAGCGTCAGTGTCTGCACTTTGTGAGTCCAGTGTGGAATCAGTTGTTGATTCATTCTTTGCTTTCTTTTCAGTGTCTCCCTTTGCGATGATCTCTGGTGCTGCCTCCTCACAAGCCGCAAGTTTACATACGGCTGGTGTGATTTCTTCTGCAGTGGCCTTAACAACAACCTCAACACGCTCTTCTGTATCTTCGTCCTCAGTCGTCTCGGGGATTGCTGCTAGGATTGTGGTTTCTGGTTGTCGCGCATTCTCCTCCACAGCTTGTTCAGAAGAAACCTCTGTGATATCTCCCACAATACTTTCTGGAACCAATTCAAAGTCCTTTGATAAAGCCTCGAGAGCTTCTTCATTCATCTCTTCAGCAAATTTCATGTCTTTGGATGTCATGATTGTTCTTCTGGACACAGGTTCTTCTGGACCACTAGACCTTGCTCCTTGTTCTCCAAAGAGAGGTGCAAAAACTGTTGCAGTAATAAGCTCTTCTGCCACACGACTGTGATTGTCTTCTGCAGACTCCTGAGGAGTTTTAAGAACAGGTTTGAATTCCTGAGAGAGCAGATCGATTGTTGCCTCTTGTATCACCTCGTCGCCTTTGTTGACAGCAGCAGCACTGGTTTGTAATTCAAATGCAGTTTCTGATTCCACATAAGATACAGCATCTTCACCGACTTCAGTGTAGTCAGTGGATTCAGAAACAGCCATATTAGCACAGTCTGTCACCACTACGGGAAGACTGGAAGACAACTTAATCGGCACAGTTTCTTTTCTCTTATTTTCCTCTGCGAGCTTCTTCTTGCTAATACATTCCTCCTGCAGTTTGCAACAGCTGATTCCAAACTCATCAGTAGCTTCAGTTTCAGTTTTGTTCATATGCGCTGATGTTTCGGCTTTCGGATGTGGCCATTCAAACTCCTGCTGGTGCTCAACGATGACCAAGCTGGTATCTTCTTCTCCAGTCAAGCTTGATTCCGTTATCATGAAAATCTACATTCATATTCAGATGAAATTTGGAAAAGTTATTTTTAATTTCTGGAGCACGTAGGATAATCACGTCCTGAATCACACTGTGCATGAGTCACAAGAAAAAATAAAAACGCCTCTACATTGTAATGTCATAAAGTAAAACAGTCCTTTAGCAAATAATTACAAATTACGACTCTGTGGAGGTTGTATCTTGTTGTCTTGTTATATTAGAGTGATTTATGGTAATTTGGCAAGCAAGCAGGTTTTAAAGGATAGAGAAAAAAACATTCAGAAATAAAAAATCTTCATTTTCTTCAGCAAATCCCATTAAAAGACTCAAAATGAACAATTCGTTATGGTTTGTCTTTTAGCAGTTTCTGATTAAAGTCCTCTGAAGTCCCAAGCGAAACTGTTTCTGCTGAAAATGTAATTGTTAATAAGTGGCCACAGATCCGGAAATTTCATTTTGTTCGAGAAGGATAAAACAATATAGGTACTGTAGCTCTTACCAAAAGTTATTTAAACAAGAGGAAACTGGAATAGTACAAGGGACTATTTTTAATGGCACATTAACACCCATTTAGCACAAGTGAGCTTTACGGGCAGGGTGGTGCTGTCAGAGCCCTAAAGATAGAAAAGTTGTGACAACAAGGGATTGAAAACAATAGTCCTCTGACTCATCTGTAGTTCAAAGATTGAGATGGTGATTCAGATCTGTTGTTTTCTATTGAGAAAATCAGGGTTTAGTAGCAAAATAAAACTACTCATATGTTTCAATAAATGACTTAATGATTGGCTGTTTGAAATATTATTTATATCAATTGAATATACAAATTATTCAATATGAAAGATCAGAGAGAAGAATTACCACCTCTGGCATCATATGATGCTGAGAAACTAGTCCATGCATTTGTTACTTCTAGACTGGACTACTGTAATTCATTACTGATAGGATGTCCCA
>JAUBNQ010000026.1:21810169-21829885 GCA_032353495.1 Ctenopoma kingsleyae | reverse complement strand
AAGAGAGATCATATTTCTCCTACATTAGCTTATCTCCATCGGCTCCCTGTTAAATCTAGAATAGAGTTATTATTAACTTAGTTTCTTCTCTCTACCCTAGTTGTGCTTCGTCCTCTCTCTCTCTCTCTCTCTCTCTCTGTATCTTTCTGCAGGTATCCTCGGTCTTGTAGCTGTAGTTATGATCTTTCATGGGACTTGCTGGTAACTAAAAAACAGACAATATCGGCAGACATACAAAAACAAACATGAAAAGTCTACTCACCGGCTGTGGATCGGTGGCAGGAGGACTTACATCCGTTTGATCTTCACTTGAGGTCTCTTTTCCTTGAACACTCTTGACATCAGCTGGAGGTTCTGCTTTCTTTTTGAACATCTTGCCAAAAAGCTTCACTTTTTCTTTCTTGATCTCTTCCTTCAGGATGGGCTCCAGGCTTTCAAAAACAACTTGGGCCTCAGCGGGCTGACAGTCAGATTTGACCACCACAGAAGAATCAGGCTCAGAAGACTCTGTCGTGAGGATCAAAGAGACGGGCTCGCCATTTTGTTGGATGATAGTCTCACCTTTAACTGCAAAAAAACAAAAAACATAAAGTACTGTCAAACTGTAAGAAAAAGGTTTGGTCAATGCACAAAATATGTAGGATTGGACTTGCTAAGATTGATAACTCTTTTAATGCACAAGCAACACAACAAACTGAATTATCTTTTTTTTCATAGGTCAGAGGTATATATGTATATGAATGTCTATATCTGAAAAACTCCACCAGTGTTTTTCAGTTCAGATGATGTCATTTCCACGACAACAACAACGACATCATATGGGCAACGAGACAACATAATCTGACGTTAAACTCAACATAACAACTTAATACCATTAACATGCATGTACTCCCCAGTCCCCACACTAGAACCATAGGAAGCAAGTTTAAAATTGGTGAAGTCACCCTTTAATCTGATTTAATTTAACACATAGTTAGTTAAAACAGTTATTATTGTTACATATCAATGCAGAGCTCTTTTCATGCTGCATTGAACTCATCTAGTGTATGATTTCGACTTGTTCAGTGATCCGTGAAGTAAACACAGCCTAGTTAACTCAAGAAAGTCACAGCCGTAGTTCTTAGACAAACTCAAGTGCCAGTAAGAATCCAGCAGCATTACTGTCGCTGCAGGAAAACAAAACCACATCATGACAGGTCAAATAGCTGCTCCCTGACAATGTCTGAGACTACGCCTATGGTTTACACTGGAAGACTCAAGGCACAGACCAGCTGGGAGTCACTGTGTTTACAGAGTATTTTAAAAGTCCAAAGGACTAATCCAACATGAAATGGAAACATCAGCTGGTTTGGTCTGTCACAGACTGACACATGGTATTCTTCCATAAAACCAGAAACACATTTCTCATCCACAGATTACCAGGCACTGAATATTGATAGTGACACTGTATCTGCATTCATTTATTCTCAGAATTATTAATATAACATATAATTATTCTATATACCTAACATATGTAGCAGCAGTGTTGTTTTCACAGATATTTAAAAGCGCCACTTACCATCAATCTCCAGTCCCTTAGATGTGATGTTTGCAGCGATGCCGTTTGCTGACCCATTTTCAAGCTTCTCAGGAATGTTTCCATTCTTTAAAGAAAATAATAAAGAGATAAGAAATCACCTTTTTATTTATAAATATGAAGAATGTACACAAGGGTCTCAGAATCACTGATGCTGACTGTAAATAAACCCCTTCACAACCCAAAACTGTGGTAATAGTGGACTTTGGGCAGGGAAACAACTAAAATCTATTATTTACTTGTGCATTTTAGGGCTTCGAGCTCCTGCAGGCGTTATCATAACAGGTTTGTGTGGTTATGGTCATTTTACCTTGGTTAGCTCTGCGCTGTTGGAATGTTCATTCCCCATGTTTCTTCCCAGTCGAGACCTGCAGCTTTCAGCTTCAATTCAACGTAAGCAAACTGAAAAGAAAAACAGAAATGTAGTTTTGTTATGGTGCATCGAGAAACAGATATAGCGCTCTACATATTTTAACTTCAGTATCACACAGTTATCTTACCTTATTTAACCTCCACAAGTCAAGTCGGGAACTGGAAAAGTGTCACTGTGTCAGTCAGATGCAATTGCTCCTGCCAAACTGTGTATATAAGCTGTTAACAGGCTTTTTTAATGTGTGCTTTAAAATGGGTGGGGCTGTTTTTAAGTAATCGATTGGCTTTCCTCCACAGAAAAGCCCGCCATCCGCCCAGCAGCAGCAGCAACAGCAGCAGAGTGTTGGTGATCTTCGTTAAAAGCCTTGTGATTAGCATTGCCATAATCTCGTAATCACAGTAAAATTCCCTGACAAGATCATAATGAATTTACATTCTAATCAAGCTCTCTGTGATACGGCGTTACAGCACGGTGTTGTTGACAAATGTAGCTGATCAAACCGGATGTGAATGAAGGATATTGGTCTGGCATACTTCCACGCTGCCACAACAAAAATAAATATGCTTTCACTTACAGCCCTGATTCACAACGTGGTTGTTTTGAGTAAGAAGAAAAAAATGAAGCATTTTAACATTATAAAGTCATTATGCTCATTTAAAATGTGGAGTAAGTTTGTTCACACTGAGGTATTTGAAAAATTCATCAAATGCCTTAAAATATCTACAGTATTTGATATTTTGATATTAATTCCTATAAGAGCTTTTTATTTGAATTGCAAGAAGCACGTTTTTTCAATCACACTTAATCAAGATGGACAAAGAGCTCTGTAATTAAATCATCTGTCTTCAAAGACTTCTACATAGTCTAAAGGGCCTGTCAATGCATCAGTGCATTCAGGGCTATCTAAGACGTGTCTTTTTTATTATCATCGTCTTTATGTCTTGTTTGCTGCCTTTGTGAGTAAATGTGCAGTGATCGTGTTGACACAAGCTCCTTTAACGCTCATTTTGTTTCATTGCTTATAATCTCAAAGAATCTGAGCCTCTTAATGTAAATCAGCCAAACCACAAAGTGGCCTATGTGTGTTTTTACCATGTGGTATGTATTGAATTTAGCATGACAAGGCTCGGAATTCATGAGCACAATGTCCCAATTGTAGCCTATAGCCTGCACATTGAGGTGGGAGTTGGATTCCCCTGTTTGGATTGTGCACTTCTGACTTCATGCAAGGCCTGCAGCTGGGAGACTTGAAGCAACCTCTTCATGATGTACCAACGCAAAACAACCTACTAGTTATATGAGTGGTTCCACCCTTACAGGGAGAGCATTGATTTTAATGAACAAAAAAGAAAAGTAATAATAAGATTTAACTTAAATGAACACATGACTACCTATCTTTGATGTCCCACACTTCATACAGAAGATTCCCTGACATCTTCTGTGGTCGGTTGGATTAATAGTGCTCTGGCTTTGCAGATGTACAGTATTCAGTAAATATTTGAACTTGGGTGCAGTACTGTTTGCTGTAGAAATATTTACCGAGCAGCAGTTCCGGTTGATATAATAACTGGTCTGACATATTGTAAGCAAGTTTGCACATTTTTAGAGCTAATTAACGATAACAGTAAACCACAGAGACTGCATTGTAACTTATGTTTATAAAACCCGTATAGAGGGTAGTAAATGATACACCTTGAGTTAATGGACAGATTTTGTTGACACATTATACTACCTTATTCACTTGAAACCAGCTGTGCGATCGAGAAATAAACTGTAAATGCTATTTCTAGACAAAAATGACTAAATCAAGCATTTGCTTGTCATCTTTTATTGTCACGCTCCAGGTTTCCCTGCCCGCTAGGTGGCGGTATCGCTATTCGTGTGTTGAGCCCCGCCGCCTTTGTATAGTCGAGGAAGTCAAGATGGCAGCTACTGTGAAGGGACCTGTAGTAAGTTGAAATTAAAAAGAATTGGCGATTCTGTTCTGATTTGTGGCGCACAGTAGGTGGACGCAAATAAAGACATGTCTAAGTGTATGTGGAAAAACAGCCAGAACTGCCGGTGACGGTGGTATTTCAAATCATAGTCACACCCTCGTGCCGTTTATGCTAGCACATAGCTACCGTTATGTGTCAGCTAGCTAGGTAACAAGCTCACAAGCTAGCTAGCTATTTGTCCTGCAGCTAACGTGACTTTAGGTATTTTTTAGCTCACGAACCTAATGCTGCTGTTAATAACCACCTAAACGAGGGATGTGATAGTCGATTGCGGCAACAAGACACCACCCAAGCAGCTGTCTAGCTTGTATGCTAACGTTAGCTTATTTGCCCATTCATCTTTAACTAGATGACACAGGCATGCTATTTTCATTTTAACAAGCTACCACCGACTGGCACAGATTTAGCTAACTTATCTAACTTAACTCTAGTGTTGACAAGTAACTAAATACATTTACATATGAAGCTAAATCAGTGCCAGTACGTCGCGACATATTTCAGGTTCTTGTACTTCGTTTGATTATTTCCATTACCTGACACTCAGTTCTCCTGCACTGACTACTTTTACATTTAATAAATGTTATAGTTTGAAGTGAAGTTCATATGAATTACGAATATTGTTGGCATTACATTAAACTACTCAACAGGATAGACACGTGGAGCTGAAATTAACATACATTTATTTGGCAATTCTCTTTTTTTATTGTCATGTTTCATGTAAACAAGCTATTTAATGGTAACTGTGTTGCTTCTCCTTTTTAACTGTTTAAGAAAGTATTAAGTATTAAAAATGAAATTATCTGATTTACACAAGTATTGAGAACCTGAATTCAGTACTTGTTTAGAAACCTGTAGTGTAGCAAAAACAATTTTGAATGCCACAGTAAAGAGTCTGAATACTTTATAAATGAGATGTTTTTGATTTTGATGTAATAAATATGGTCAAATATTCTATAATGTTTTTTTTTTGTTTTACTTTAATTATGGGTTATTGCCTATGAGCAAAAGGTCTATATTTTCTGAAACTACAAAGTTTAAAGACATTTTTTCAAAGGCCATTTAAGTACTAATAATAATTAGCACATTTTCTGGATCATACTTGCATCTCACCTGCTGATTAAGTATTTTTACTTTTATACTTTTGTTGAGCCTGATTATATTTTTTTTTTCTTTTTCAAAAATTCTGAATACTGTTTTTTGTACCTGGAGTTGAGTATTTTTACAATGTGGTATTTGTACTTAAAGCATCTGGCTACTTTTTCCACCATTACTGATTTCCTCTTGTTTGATTTGCAGGCAGTTGAAGATGTTAATGTCACTTTTGAAGACCAGCAGAAGATTAATAAATTTGCCAGGAACACGAGTCGGATGACAGAACTCAAAAGTGAAATAGAAGCCAAGAAAGTAAGCAGTTGGGAATACCTAAATCACATTCTGGATTCACTGTGTTGTCAGATAAGTGTAATTAAGTTGATGTCTGATAATCACAACTGGGTTTGGAAGTATTAACATTTTGTTTAGACCTGATACTCCTCTTACAGTCTGACTCTTTAAACAACTTGTGTTAGACCTTCTACTGTGTTTAAATTCAGTTGCCAGCTTATTTGGTTTCATGAAAGTTATATTCAGTATTTCTTGAAACTGTTTTAGAGAATCTTTGATTCAACTTTATGTATTTGGAGGCTGTAGATTGTGGTCCCATTCAATCGTGTCACCCTACACATGAAAGTGTTTCACTATTCAGTCTATTCTCGTTGATAGTTTAAATACAAAATATTATTATTGAAAGAGCACAATTGAGCATCACCACTAATTGAAGCCTTCAGTGTGACTGTAACAGTGATGAATTCCGCTGAAGCACACTTAGTTCAGATGAGTCACAGTCAGGTGTGGTGTGAACAGCCCTACAGCTGCTACATTGCCAGAACTAAATAGTTAATGGCCTTCATTCAGAGTGTGATGATCTGCTAATGTCTTCATGCAGAAATCGTTGCAGAACTTACAGGACGCCAGCGATGACCTAATGATGTTAGACGACGACTCTCTTTTAATCCCCTATCAAATTGGTGACGTGTTTATCAGTCACACCCAGGAAGAAACACAAGAGATGCTGGAGGCTGCAAAGGTGGGTTTAGTTATAAGTTGTCGTACTTTTTTCCAGTGAAAGGCCCTCATGAAGTCATCAAGGCAAACAATCATAGGGGGAATTTACGCATAATGTTAGATATAGACACTCTGATAAACAGTTAGACTTCAAGTGATTTGATTAAAAGAGGGATAGTGAATACAACAACAACCTAAATCAGTTCACTCATGTTTTAGTATACTGTCATTATTAAAGAAATATCTTTTAATACAAGAAAATGTCAGATCACAAACTGTTGTTTGTCGTCATACAGGTAGTTTGTGTGGTTTATGTGTTACTTCATCTTGATCATGTTTTTATTCTTTTATTTTAATGCCTCATAACCCAGATTGTTTAGGGAAAAAAAGCTACACTATAATAAACTATTTTCTATTAAGTCATATTTTTATTTTGCACAAATTCCTGCCTCTGGTGTAGGACTAACTAAGCAATAATAAACTTCTTCTGATTGTTACTCAAGACTTTGTTTTAGATCAGTCAATAGCTGCTAATTGTAAAAAATGGTAAGGTCTAGGTTGTAACTCAACAAACACAATCTTGTAGTTGCAGGTGGAAGTTTACATGGACTCATGGACTTTAAATGATTTATCTTTAAAGATTTTTGCTCAGGGCCAAATGTTTGTACAACATATACATATTTAATAAACAAAAACCTGGATTGTGGATACAAAATCTACCAATTGTGCCAAGAAGAGAGGTAAAATATCCAACCAACATTCTTGGTGGCTACCAAAAGCATCTGCTAAAAGCAAAACTTGCTAAGGGACATTCAACCAAATATTAAGTGTGTATATTTTTTGATCCTGTGTTGATGTCAGAAAACCCTAGAGGAATTAAACTCTGCATCATATTCTTGTGGGTTCCTTTTATTAAAACTGTTCAAAGAAATAGTTTAAAGCGCAATATTACAATGACATTTATGTCCAGGATGAGTGTATTTAAACTTCTGACTGCAACTGTCATGTCTCAGTGCAGAGTGAAAATGTCATGAAGAAGTATTCATGTAAGTCTCCTGCAGCATAATCTTTTAGAAATGAAAGGATTCGTCCCTGCCCTATTTTAAGATGAAAAACTGGATTCCATTGAGAATCAGTTTTGTCAGACAAGTCACGGTTACGCGTTACCCAGAGAACTCGCCACAAAAAGTAACAGAAAAAAAGGCAATTTCACATTCTAGGTGCACCTCGTCACACATCATATTAAAATTTACTTTTGCTGTGTTCTCTTTCTTGTTCTTTTATGGAGGGAGCTGTCACAGCAATCTAAAAGGAATACCAAGATGGAAAGTAGCCGAGGAGACTAGTGAGACTTTTTCATTGAATGCAGTGTTTGGTAGATATGGCTGTAGTGTAGCTGATAATTATCGTCCTGCAAGAAATCATGTGATGTATTGAATTAAAAGTTAATTACAGTCTCCAGACTTGTCATTTCCTATCACTTCAGTTTTCATATCTGGAAATTTCTCCCTACACCTATAAATACATCAGAAAATTTTACATCAGAAACTATGTTGTCCACACACACACACACTGTGTCTTATCTTTATGGATTGTATAAAAGATTTGTCAAAGCATTCAACAAGCTACTAGCTCACAAATGACACAACTCACAACTTATTTGTGCTATTTTTCATTGACATAGGTAAACATTAACAATCTGCACAAAACAGTCTCTCTCGTTCATCTCGTTTGAATGCTTCTCTAAAAAAAAATTTTTTTGCCATTAGAAAGGTTTTAAGTGTAAATGGGCTCTGTGTCAGGTACAGGTGTCATTTTTAAAGGGAGAATTCTTTTTTATTTGCAAATATGCAGTGTTGGCTCGCCTCAGTGTTACATCATATTTGGCGATATACATACTATAAACATGTCCATAAATGTATGTATGTTCTTGCTGAGAGTTACATGTGACGCGTCTGGAGTCCCGTTGTTGTCACTGTGAGGCTTCCAGTAAGGAAATTAACATATTTCACAAAATGTTGAACTATTCCTTTATACAGGTGCAATTGATAGTTTGCCTAGGGCACAGGGGCAGTGAGATAGGGTCTGAAGCAGCTGATCAGAATAAGGTGGTGTGATCAGGCATCAAACAGGACTCTGTTTAGCCAGATGGCAGTTTCCACAAAGTGCTGCTTGAGATTCTTCTCAGTCCACCTTTGAGAGAAGAGCTTGGCAGAGTCAGTGCTCCAGAGATGCTAGAGAGGGCCGGCATTGACCAAGTGGGATTTCTGTTTAGGCCTTGTCCCTCCTTCTGCTCACCTGAGGACATCACTGTTTGTCCTTGTATTCGCTGCTTCATAGCACAACAAAACGCACTGCACAGGCCTGTACTGATTAATGTGGAGTAGTCTGCTGCACACACTGAATGACAATGTGTTGAAAATATCTCACTCATATCTGTTGATTTTGATCTAGAGCACATTTATAACCATACTGATTTTAAAGGGCCTCCTGTGTCCTCCTTCCTTCAGAATGCATTATTATTGTTGTTGCTGTTCTTTTGGGGCAATTACTGACTATGATGTAATTTGAATTTCCACATTTGTGTTATCAGGAAGCACTGGAGCAGGAGGTCAGAGGCCTTGAGGAACAAGTATCAGCGATACAGCAAGTGCTGGGTGATCTGAAGGTCCAGCTCTATGCCAAGTTTGGTAACAACATTAACCTGGAGGCAGATGAAAGCTGAGCAGTGAAATGGACACTGACAGCTGCCCCAACATGGACTTTTTCATGCAGGTCTCGTATCACATCCGCAGGACTTTTGCCAAACAAAGCCCCAGCATGAACAGTTTAGGTTTGTAGCTTGTGTTTTCAGTGTGCACAGAAGATGTATGTGTTTAGTTTTGGCAAACTTACGAGGACAGCGAAGATAAACATTTGGAGAATAAATGAATGCACATAAATTTTATTGTACTTTAATTGGCTCCTTATTTAATGCTCTTGTTTTTTACACTGTTGTTCAGGCTAAATTGAAAAAAGAGACAGTAGTATTTAACTTTTAAAATTTACCATTCTGAAACATTCTGCAAAAGAACCCATTTGTCAGCTTGCTGCATATTTGACTGTGGGAAATGTTGGATAAAATTAACAAAAGTTGTATCTCTGACACAACTGAGGTTCCTGCTTAGTGAATTTGCTACTTTAATATCAAATCCCTCAGAAATATTTAACCTGCTCGAACTTATTAAGATTTTTGTGGTATAAAGATTTCAAATCAAGTCAAAGCTGATTAAATTAGGTTCCTCTGTCACTGAACTATGTCTTGATTTTTTTTCTTTGGAAAAGAAATGATACAAAATGAAAGGCTAAACTTTTTTGATATAATACATATGCAGTCAGTGAGCCTGCATATATCCACAAGTCTGACAGAGTGGAAACTGGAACTCTCTGGAATTCACAGACTGCATTACATTGAACCAGTAAGTGCTGTTTGCCCTAAAACAAGTCTTATTAAACCAGCAATACTTGTCCTAAAGGTTCTTCCACAACGTTGTTATTGGGACTAATTATTCACCGAATTGATCAAATCAAGCCCTCACATGACTTTAATAAAACAGTGCATAGAGGACCTGCTACATCAGTCACCGTTAATGTTAAACTTGTGTAAGGAGGAAAATTCTCTGGGTGAATACATTGGATATAAAAACATCAAGACAAGTAATCTCAATGACATGTTAATACGTGCAGTACATGACAATCAATGAGCCCGTTAGCTGATGATCAGGGTTAATTGCCTAATATTTTGATAATGAATAGTTCAGAGTCATCACTGTTTCTGCCTTCAGAAATGTTAAAATGTTTGTAAGGGTAATTTGTTTTCTTAGATTGCACAGTTAATTGGACAGAGCAGCACATCTTCCAATTTCATAGACCAACATTTAATAGATTTATGAAGAAAATAATTAGCAAATTACTTAGTAATAAAAACACTTGTTTTCAACAGTCATGTAATAAACAAAGGTCTATGCTTTAATGAAATAAGAACAAAATACAGTAAAACAAATACATAAAAATACAAAAACACAACAGTGGGGATATGTCAACAAATTCAAAATAAAACCAAAAATAACCTAAGAATGTGCGCTACCTTTACCCTTACCCACTTAATATTCCAAGTCAGTCTCCAACTCCACATAGGTTTCCCAGGCAAGTCAATGTAAGTTCTATACCACCATGTTAGTAACAGAACACAATAGCATGGTTAGAGTTTTATGAACTGAAAACTGAAAATATGGCTACCAAGAGCACGCCAAACTCTCCCTGACATCTATTCTCATCTTCACTAAATCAAAACCATCCTGTTAAAATATTAACTAATTGCTAATATTGTATAACTCATTGCGTGTGAACGTCTGGCAGCACACTTCTGAATGTTTTACATATTGGACAAATAAAATACATGTGACAATGACAATAATACATACAATGATAAAAAAAAATGAAACTGACCTTTTCTCATTGTTCTTCATTAGAACTGACTTCTAGTAAGACGGATATAATTTCTATGTGTCTGGTTACTGAATGAGAAATAGAAAAACCCATGAAAATCAGCAAGTATATAGTAATGAAATATGACCGAAATGTACACCTGTAGTTAAAAAAAGGCACTGATGTTGCAGCAATTCATAAAATTAATTCAGAAATAGCTTTGGTGAGTGGTTCCAGATTATTCTCTGTATATGTTGGATGCTTAGTGGCTCCCCCAAAATACCAACAATGCACAAACCTCATTAAATTGTGCCCTCAACTGTGGGCTGCGTGAGCTAATAAAATATCTGCAAAAAGAAACGGAAAGCTTGAAGTTATAGCCGACACCTCTGGAGGATCAAGATCTCAATTAACAAGTTTTCGTCCCGGTAGACTTCCCGCTGAACATTCGTAGCTATGATTAAGAGGAACTCCACCCACACAAGGCTTGTCTTTATGCACAGCTTGTTAAACCCCGGCTCAGAGGAACACACATGGAAATGACTGGACTTATTTCCCCGATGGCCTTGTTTACTCTTTCTCTCTGTCCCTCCTCTTGCTCTCTCTCTGTCTTTCTATGTGTCCTCTCACTCCCCTGCCTCCTCTCTAATGACACAGATGTTGATATTTTTCAACTGTGAGAGAGTGTTTGGAGCTCTTTGCTGTTTTTTACACTTGTATACGACTTAAACAGCCAGTATCATTTAATATATTCTGCCATAATCAAATTCATCCGTTGATTGTAGGAGCTAAAACTGCACTACAAGGAACACAGTGTGTGTCAATTTGTGTATAATATATATGTACAGTATATGTGATAGTCACTGATTTCTTTTAAGCGCAAGCTGCAGTACCAGCAGAAACAGACCAGAGGGTGTCTCTGTCTCCCCAGTAATTTTACAATGAAATTAAATAGTTTTATCCAGTTCCAAGACAAGCTCTTTGAGTTTATTGGATATGGCTGCACACTGTAAACACTGGATAAATACTGTATGTCAAACATGGTCACGTCACAGATGGCGAGAGGAATTATGAATGAGAAAAAAATGTAGAAAAAAGAATTACACAAGCGTGCAGAGTTACAATTAGAAGAAGCTTTGCGAATAAACAGTCATACAACAGTATGGTTTTGGCTCTTTGTTCAGTGTGTGCTCCATCAACAAAGCACAGTCAAAGCTCTCAACGTAGGGGGGTTTTTTTTGGCCTGTGGTCGGTGCCTTCCACAAAGAGCTTGTGCACACTTTCTGCACTGGTGCTACAGTGAAAGATTGTGTTTGCTCACTGTCTCTGTATGTTAGTCTAAATGTCAGGAGAGTCAACCCAGACTCTGAAAAATCCACAGCAGCTACAGCCATTCGTCATCACTTACAGCTGTTCTGTCTCATCCGGCTTTTATTCATTACAAGAGAGGAGCAGTCTCAACACTTCTCCGAAGCACAATGCAATTCATAATGTGGCTATTAATACTCTTGCAGGCAGCGTATTGGTCGTTTGCTGTGAGCATGTACAGTAGATCCAATTCTTTTCCCCTACATTTTAGCCCTTTGGGAAACTGGACTTATTTTCATGCTAATTTCATTTCCCAGTAAACAAGGGGATATTAGGAAATGGAGAATCATGACATGCAGCAAAGACTGGTCAGATTTGAACAATGAAATATGTGATATCTGAATGAGTAATCATTTGGTTAATTAATTGTTGCAGTAGTTATTTGTTTTATATTACTGTAAACTGAGTATTTCTAGACATTTGAAGACATCACCTTAGGCGTAAAACTTCAGTATTTCTACATATATCCTAGACAAATCAAAATGATTCATGAAAACATTTCTCAGCAGATTAATAGTAGAGAACATAGTAATTAGTGTCAGCCCTAGTCGTAGACCACTGGGCCACCTGGACGCCCCAGTCGACTATATTTGAAAACCCAGCCGAGTATCTGAGTGACGGCACAGGATATTAGGGTCCTTAGCCTTGACAGCTGCGGTGCAATGCATTATGAGAGAATGTCAAGTAAGCTATATCTTGGGGATTAAGAAGAGAATCCCAAAAAGCACAAAACAAGATTGAGTGCAGTGCAGAGACCGTGTGTCAGGGGCTGTGAGAGGCACAATGCAGCGAAACACCTGTGTGAGCAAACGTCGCAGATCATTTAGGAAGCAGGAAAAGGGCACGCAGCTCAAACTGCAGATGGACCAAAGGCCAGATAAGTTTTGTGTGGTACTTTTAAGATTGATTTTAATTTTTTTTTTCCTTCACTTGCTCTGGACAGGGACTCTGGGTTGCTTTGTGTGTGGAGGCTGAACACTATGCTGGGATATGTTCTGTCATTCATTTCATTACTGTCTGTCAAGTTGATCAGCCGACAAAATAAAAGGCGCAATTCCACTGCGTCGGTGCCTGAATCATCTGAATGATGAAAACAAGTCTTTGTGTGGACTGATTCCTCTGTGAGCAGGTGTGTGCGTGCAGCGTCAGTGCAGCAATCACGACTTATAAGTGCTTTAAAAACAAATTGGTGTCCCCAAGCAAACATCCACTGATTTATTTAAAGATTTGTTTATCTTTCATTTATGAATTGCTGAATTGGAAATTAAAACTTTAACTCGAGTATCATCAAGTCTCCATCTAGAATGCCTAAAATGTGTGGCTGTCTAAGCTTGTAAGTTTCCATCACTTGTCGACTTTAATCAGAGGCCCTTAATATGCAGAGGATATTACTTCAGAAATGCTATTTCCATATCCACCATGGAACAATGGACCAAATAACTTACCATATGAAAGACAGTAGAATGCCTGCAAATATTTCAATGAATATCATTACCAAATACTGAATTTTTGTCAGCTACGTTCCCAAGACCTTGAAGAAATTGACATATTCAAGCTGTTTGTGAGACAATTTGAATTGCACAAAAATCTGTTCTTAAAAAAGGGGTAGACATCTTAAATCTCATCTAATATTTGTTTCTGATTAGTCACAGCAGATGGGTTTTGTCAAACCAGCTCACTTAAAACTGCTGATGAGTTTAAATATTCTAGTCACGCTAATGCTGAGGCTCAGGCAATGCTAGTGCCGGTCCGCTGTAAGTCAATTGACCTCCTGACTGTTTCAGCTATTGGATGATGGTTTGGATTGACGGATGGTCCCCAGAGGAAGAATTATTTAAACGTTTTTATTTTGTTTAGTAATCTCTAGTCTTTTTTTATCAAGACAATGTTCAGTGCTCCAAAGAGAAATTCTGGTTTGTCTTGAACAAATGTTTGCACAGATATTTAGAGTTTCCAGACTTTGCTGATCCACTGACTTTGTATCTATTATCTTGTTAATATTTTAATTTGTTACTACGATTGATGGTACTGGATTTATAGTTGACAGAATTACTTGGAGTCCCACCATAGGTATGTACAGTATAGCTTAGGTTTTGTTTTATAGTTGAGAGTTGGATGTTTAATATCCCCACAAACTGTTCACATTCTTCCATTTATTACTGCTCATGTATAGAGCTGGACATACATCCACCTAATGTATAACTGTGTCCTGTAAGTGAGTAAAACCCCAATCAGTACTATCACTGTATTTATTTTCATTCTTTCAGTCAGAACAGTGAACAGAAGATTTATATTTATACTTTTCCTTCACTTTGTTCCATATAGCATGATTATAGGAAATTGTGTTTTCCAGGGGCTTGAGTGAGATGAATAGCAGTGTGGTTTTAAGCCTAGTGAGATGAAAAAAACGAAAGAAAATAAGATAATACAAACTATACTGAAATCAGAAACAAATAGAGGAAAACTAAATTATAGGAAAACACTGTATATTCCGTCCCCATGGTATCTATTCTGTAGTCCCGACATGCACAGTAAATGTAGTAAAATTAGTTCAGCTTTAGAAATGTAAATTCCCCTGCTGCATTAAAAATATGAGTTAGATGAAAGTTTAAATGTAGTTTTTTAACTTGTTAAAATGCCAAACTAACTCATCTAAGTTAACTGAACTCTTCATTCACAGAAACAACTGTTATAAACACTGTTTCCAGTTTAGAACCATTTTGTACCAAACCCAGAACAAAGATCATATCTGAAGCTGCTCCCAGTAACTGCTGTTCCCTACCTGTGTTTACAACCTGTGTTTACAGGTAGGGAAAGAATTCAGTAATAAGCTTTATCATGGATAGCATCATATTTCACTTTTATGAAAAGAAACATTTCAGTATATAAGACACTCCAACGTGAATGTTTTCTTCATACTATGAAAAAGAATAGTCTGAAGAGTTTTATGTCTCAAACAAAGCATGCCGGGAATTCTGCTAGTGATGCTTCTTTAAAAAAAGAGTTTAATGAGTTGAGTGAACTCTCAGCTGTTTATTCATTGAATTCATTTTAAGTCAAAAATCTTTGAATTTGATTAATTCATGACACACCAGCCCAAAAGCATTTTTCCCAAATCACTGGAAAAGGCTCATTACACTTTTTATTGTCAGAATTTGCAGAATCAGTTCTGTCCAATAAATTTAGGAAACTCCAGAAGAGCGGTAGGTTAATTTTACTTTATTGCCATTCGTGTGTGCAGGACACTGAGAGTTGCGCCTGGAGGAGGTTGCGAGCGTGCATGGACGATCATCCGTGTAATTTTTAGCTCTTGAGTAATTTGAAACTCTTGTTTCAAGTAACATTGACAGGGATGAATGGGGCCCATGTTTTGATTTAGTATCCAGTTCGTATAATGCATCCATACCCACCATTGCCTGCCGTGCCACTCAGTTTCTTTACTGCTGTCAGCAAAGTAGTATGTTAGTTTAGGCTTACACAGTACTGCTGGCATGGCTGGAGAAGACTTTGTTTTTTCACTAATAAGGTGCTAAAATCACATTTTAATCCCCCCTCTGAGGGACTGTTATTTTTAGGGTGTCCTAGTCCCACTATATATTATATAGTGAGCTGACAACTGCTCAACAACTTCAGCAGGCCAAACAAGTCCTGTGTGTTGCACGACATTACTCAAATGGCATTTACTGAAGAAGGATGGATGCCTCACATTCACTCCAGCAGCAGGATTTTCCCCAAGTAGAGATTTAAACCAATCATCCTTCAGTCATATTAGTGCTGCACCGACTCAGCTCTACTGCCACCCAATTAGCTTCAATTTATGGTGTGACAACAGCAAATAACAGCACGGAAGACGTCATATAGTCGTCCTTAAGGGTGACATTTTTCTGTGATTTGTAATGACTCGAGTATCCATGCAATCCTGTGTTCTTTGTAACACACACATAGATTAATTAAGGGTTTAAGATAGGAGGAAAACAAGGCTTTAGTTGGTCAACACGCCATCCAAAGTTAAGCACAAACTAAATCAGTGTCAGCATAAACTGCATTGATCTTCATTACTGAATTTCATTATAAATCCTGATTCATTGGCTTATGAATTCCATAAAAAAAAAATAACACAGTGATGGTTGTGGGTGTAGTTCACCTTGATCCTGCTGCTGAATCTCCTCTATTAACACCTCGGTAGGTGCTGCGCTGTGTTTTCTCTTCAGTTTTGGTTTCAACACTTCAGTCGGTTCCAGCTGGCAAATATAACTTTGATGTGTGCCAGTAAGCTAATGTCTTCCTGCCAATAAATTGTCTATTGAATACTTTCAATTAGGCCACTCGACCAGCTCAGAGGAGAATAGCATCAAAAAGGAAAGCAGAGGGATGCATAATATTGTAGCACAGTAAAGGTTAGTCTGATGTAGGTGGTTATGTTGCACAGAGCGCAGTGGCTGAAAATAAAAATCTCTGTTGCATCATTTAACCAAATGTCCTAAATGCTCTGTCAGGCCTTTGCTTTAACTGAATTGTTCTATCTTCAGTTTTGTCTTTGCCAAGTGAAATACATGCTCAGTTGGATTGTGGTCAAGTGACTGACTTGGCCTTTCCCCTTCTTTGTTAGAAGGAACACGCTGCTCCGGTGAGCTCAGGATCACCAAAAGGCTAGAACACCATGGAAAACAAATGTGGTGGACGATGTCTATATCTGCTCCAGATGTGTTAATGTTTGCTATATGTCCAACTTATCTTTTTAAGTATGTTTATTTGGTGCTATGCAGTAAGAATTGTGTGAATACACGTTTTCATATTTAGCGAAGTCATGTCACTACTTTTGCTGAACATGTGGCTGAAGGTCTATTACAGGATAACAATTTTAAACTTTAACTTTCTGCCACTGTGTTTGCTAATGCGGAGACCTTAACTGGATTATCTGGTGAAGGTAATAATTTCAGTATGCCAGGAAAACTGCTACTTTTGAATGACTCCTTTGAGATGGAGAGAGGTGTAAAAATGCATAACATGGGCTGTGAGGCCTGTGTCTGTGACACCACTGTGAATTATGTGGCAGCCACATTTCCAAACGTGAAATCAAAGTGCGTAATATTAATCCTGGCTGGAATGAATGAACATGAGAGGTCTTTATGCTGTGGCTTGAGGCTGGGAGCGTTAACCAAGAGCTCTTTTTGGGCTTAAAAACGAACCTGTGCGAAATTTAAATATGATTTCAAATTCATTAAAAGGATTGAGAAGACTGTGAAGGTTGACTTGTTTGCAGTGGAAGCACTGCAAAGTAAAAGTTTTAAAGAATTTTGAATTTTGAAGAAATATGAATAGCAGTACAGATGCTGCTGACCATGGATGCAGATGTGAGTTTCTCAGGGACAAGGCATCAAATTTTTAGAGCTAATTTGAACCATTCAAATACTACAGTGATTCATAATAAATACTTGTACCCTGTAACTATCATTAGCTCTTTGGTAGTCACTGTAAACGGACTGTGTGTTTCACATTAACAGCTGTGACTTCTGATATGACCTACAGGTGTTTTATTTTTATTTGGTAGAAATAAAGTGACAAAAAGTCACTTTTGCATAAGCTTTGTCTAGACGTGTGGAGACAGTTAACATCTGAACATAGTTTTTTGCTGGAAATTAATAAAATGTTTCAGGATTTTACATTTTATTTCACTTTTCTGTTTGATACTTTATCTTATAAATGTTCATAATGTATTGGTAGTTGAGTGTACAGTATTGAATTGAAAACAAGCTGCTACACCTACCAAGGATGATACATTTGAATTTCAGTGATAATTATTGTAAATTGTGGTGATTTTTGAAACCAAGTTTCACACATAAAAGAAGCAGCTTAGATCAGTTCTAGCCAACCATGGATTTGAGACAGGGACTATTGCTGGCAGATCCTAATCTAGGTTAAAGCTGCTTTTTCAAGCAAAAAAAAAAAGCAGTCCTCTTCTTGTATTGCAGAGCAACAAGCAATGAGCTCCACTTTAGCATAATCCCAAATTTGGACATTTGGACAAGCAACACACAGGTTAATGTGTATCTAGATCCAGCTGATTCAGCATGTCTCTTTTTAAATTACATTACATTACATTACTATACAACTGGAGTAGTAGTTTTAGGGAAAGACATGTTCATAAAATTTTCAAAAAAACTATGATCTTTGTCTATCCAAAGTACTTTTCTGGCCCAAACCCAACCACATGCAGAAGCCTGGAGTCAAACTCTGGTCTCCTGTGTGACAGTTCTGTGTTGCATATGCCCTCCATCCACAACGTTACTAAACTATGATACTAAGCTGTAATTCCTTCTCTCTCCTCTGTCCACTCACCCCAACCGGTCGAGGCAGATGGTTGATCACCCTGAGCCTGGTTCTGCTGGAGGTTTCTTCTGTTAAAGGGAGTTTTTCCTCTCCACTGTCACCTAGTGCTGTTCAAGTGGGATTGTTGGGTTTTTTGCGTAATTCTATATATATATTCTGTAAGGTCTTAAATACTGTAAAGTGCCTTGAGATGACATTTGTTGTGATTTGGTGCTATATAAATAAACTGAGTTAAACTGAAATTTATTGGATAATCACACTAACAAACAGGCTATTAGATGTAAACAAGATAGAAATGGTGTCTTTTCTGAATTCTGCACAAGTGCTCTTAAAGTGACGAGAAAGGTCAAATATATTTGTCTTTATTTACAGATGATTCATCAATGGTAGAGATAAGCTCGTCAATGTTAACTGCACACATTTCCAATTGATGTGAAGGCCTGTTCGGTGCTACATATTTGGTGTAGGCTAAGTATAAAAAGGAGCAGGATGCAGACACTTACAGTCACTTATATTGATGCTATGAGCACGTTTTTGTGTATGGCAAGATTTATAATGTAAGTCATTTATCAACATAAATGCGCCCACAGCTAAGACAGTGATAAGGAGCCTTATGTATCAATGTGTAGACTGGATAAAGTGGGGAGCAGCATAACTGATGTCGTGTTTACTCCAAACAAAAGTTGGAATGGGGCCTAAAAGAACTGAATTTCAATTCAAATTCATTGTTAACGTGACATAAATAAACAAAAGTCTGTTTAATTACTTGACTCTGTCTCATCTTTTGCAGCAGCTTGGCTCATACCTGTGATGATTATACAGATCTAAAAATATTCTTGGTGCTTTCACACAATATTAACAGACTGACCTCATTTGAGGATATGGGTTAGAACACATCCTGCCTCCAGAAGCTCTATAAACGGATTGGAAACGGCCGTGGGAATTCTATGCTTCTCCATTGTGACGTCTATCTGCATCTCTCGGCTGTGAGTGAGTGATTTGTGAATCTCATCGCTCTACGGCACTGTGGTTAATATCTCTATGGGGTAGATTGGACATTGCATGAAAAGCGATGTTTTTCTTGGAAACAGAAAGTGTAGAATCAGGGTAGTGATGGGAAGTCCGGCTTTTTGGAAAGCTTTGGCTCTTTTGGCTCGGCTCCCTTAGAAGAGCCGGCTCTTATGGCTCCAAAATGGCTCTTCATTTAGCATCGCTCAGAGTCTTATATTTTAGCCTAATTTAGCAATTATGAATGGTTTGTGTATTGTAAGCAATTTTTGTTCAGTGTTTTTATTTAAGGCTAGTAACAGAGTTACTCTTTAACATTTTAATCAAACCTTCAGAGGTGTCAAAAATACTCACAGTCTCTACTTAAGTAGAAGTACAGATACTTGTGTGAAAAAAAAACTCTGGTAAAAGTAAAAATACAGATTGAAATCCTTTACTTAAGTAAAAGTAAAAAAGTACAGGTTTTGAAATGTACTTAAGTACAAAAGTAAAAA
>JAUBNQ010000026.1:21790384-21806112 GCA_032353495.1 Ctenopoma kingsleyae | reverse complement strand
GATACTGCACTGTAAAATGACACAAGTGCACCAAAGCTAAATGTGTTAGGATTTAGGGCTGTGGTTTTGAGGGTAAAGGGGTAAGAAGTAATAATTAATGAACAGACCTAGAATGACATCTAGAAAATGCTTGGTTTTCCATTTATTGAAGTAAAGAGCAGATACAGACACAAAAGAAGAAAGAGTCATTTCATTCCATTTGCAAAAAGTGGCACAGTAAATGAGATAAAAAATGAATGCTTTGCTCAAAAGACCATTAATCAGCAAAACTTACAGACCCTATAATTCTGAACATTTAAATAGGCTATCAGACTATCAAGGACAGGACAGATGAAGCAAGGCCCATAAGACGTTTCACATAAACTCAATCAAAATCAACTGCCTAGGTCTGTTCTCCATGCATAACTTGCATGTAGAGCAGCCTATTTCCACAGCCAACGTATTTATGTGATATAATAGTTGTTTTTGATTGGTGTCACCACTTCCTTGTAGTTTAGCGATCTGTTGTTTGGCACGTCTGTGCTCTAAGAAGCATTCTAACAGGTCTGCTCTGTTTTCTCAATATACTGAAGCCCACATGGGCATGAGAGAAGGTAAATCAAGCCAATAGAGGTGCAGCTGAGACACTATGTGAAGCTGGAGATTTTGCCTGCAGTGTGACTTGTGAATGTGCTGGTTATCTTACAATTTTCACATGCCGTAGAGCTGCAACAGGGAAGGAAGTCGGTCATTCTGTCTAAATTTCCCTGGATAGAAGTAGAGAATTCTTGATTGTACTAAAAATGGCAATTGCCTGGGGAAAGAAGCTGTGGAAGTGGCGGATGGTTTTGGTTTTGGGGGTTCTCAGTCTGATTTTCTTCTGTGAAAGGAGTTTTTGGAAGATGAACTGGCTGGGGTATGACAGACATTATCTTAGCCATTGTTTTTCAGACCCAGGAGGTGTAAACGTAAGAGGGACAGAGGGAGGATCTGTTTTTTTTCTCTTAATACTGGGAGTGCAGTAGTGCAGTTACGTAGCTGATTCCATCATTGTGGGACTGATGGCTATACTGTACATGGGGGCTTTTGCTATGTGGTTTAAGGACCACCAGGCACTGTTTTTTTTTTTTGGCACATTAGGCCAGAGAAATTACAGACTTGGATGACGGTGTTCATGTAGGAAGGTGATGTTGAGTTGACCACCATGTAGGCAAGTGCTTTGAACCTGATGTCACTAGATTTTAGAGTCAGACTTCTATCCATTATCCTACCAACTTGTTCTGTTCCCAGTTGTTATTGGGTGAGAGGCAGGGTACCCAGGTTCTTCTGGCTGTGAGTTGATAGCGCTAACCACCATCATGCTGCTCGCTCTATCAGACTTTGTGGGGACAGTTAGTAAAAATCTGATGCTGTTTTTGTATGGAAGGGCTGTCTGTGAAAACCACAGCTTCTGTCTTGAAGAGACCGAGCTGATGATGCCTTTCTGTCTTTCGAGCAGAGATGCCAGAGAGACGGGCAGAAATGTGTGCAGAGGCAGTGGAGTGACAGAAAGAGGCGTGTCATCAGCATAGAAATGATTGGAGAACTGTGTGAATGGATGATAGAATGCAGGGATGTGGAATTGGTAGATTTTCTATGAAGCACATCCTACTGTAACCTACTGTAACCTACTGTAACCTACTGTGTTTAGAACCACACAGAAACAAGATAGCTGACATGGCTGGCATTTTCTGACCAAGGTCCCTGAAGCAATGAGTTGTAACTTTATTTTGAATTCTGAGACCTACTTCAGTTCCACTGTTTCATATTTTACATTTTTTAGTTTACAAAGCCATGATTAACATCCATTGTGTATCCATTCAAGTGCACAGTGTGGTGGGTACAGTTTGTAATAGAAGGAAATTATACATTTTGCACATTGATTGCCACATTAGGTTATGAGGGAAGCTCAGTAATGTCTGGTGCTGATCATTTCACATTTGAGCATTGTTTACTGACACCATCATCATGCCTCAACATTTTCTGTTATTGTTCAGTTGAATTTAAAATACTGTAGCCTGGAGCAACTTAATGGAGTTTCTTATCTGTCTGAAATCCTGTTATTTTCAGTATGAAAATTACCTGGGATTCTCACTTCGAGGTGAGACAATCACTTTTGTCTGCATACATTGGGCAAGTGTCTTGGCAGTTACAAAGAAGGAGGCATGACTTGGATTGTGATAAAGTAAGATTATCATAAGACAAGATATGAGAGAAGACAGCCTGCCCCTGCTCTTGGTTCTACTGTGACTTCAGACTTTCATTATGATTATAAAATCTCTTATTATCTAAAACAGTGTTAAAAGACAACCAAAGCATACTACCAAGATTCTCCGTACTCTGTGATCCGTTATTAGAGGGTTAGGAAAATCAAACTCAAAATGTGAGAATTATTGCAAAAGAAAATTCAAGTGTAAACATCCCAATGCTGTTTTTTGTGCAGAAACCTTTCTGAAACTTTTGTGCACAAACTTTTTTTGCATATGATCAGATGAACCAATGCTGTCTCTCAAAAATTAATCTTAAAGCTACAATATGCATCTTTTGGGAATCAAGCTAGTTGTAGCATGAGACTCAAAATCAATTCACCCTGGGCACCAAATACTGACATTCTGTCAAAACCATACAAAACCCGTGGTGTCTCACAGACACGAGAGGTACCATTGTGACCTTTTGTGATAAGTTAGTATGGAGCACCTGGCTCAAAAACAAGGCCGTCTGGTTTAAAGAATAGAAGGGAATATCTCCACACCACCTCCAGTGCTCTTCTGTGAGTCACATTAAGATAAGTTATTGAGCTAATCTCTACTTAAAAATAATGGAATAAAGTTACATACTGTAACTTCAAATACTATTATTTTGTTAGTGTTTGACAGTTATGTTTTGCTGCCTGGTTTATGTCTGACTTGATAGATGTAGCTCCTGTCCTTGTGCAATAAAGGCATTTTGGTTAAGGTTAGGAAAAGACTGATTTGATTTCATTTTAAAGGAGAAGTCTGATATTTTTAGCAATTACATTTATTCTCTTTCTTGCTGAGAGTCAGACAAAAAGATCAATACTACCCTCAGGTCTGAATGGTAAATGTGAAGCAAGCAGCAGGCTGGAACTGGAAACAGGGAAAAACGGCTAACCTGGCTCTGTTCAAAAGTTACAAAATCTGCCTACCAGAACGTCTAAAACTCACTAATCAACAAAAACCAAGGTGTAAAAACAACAATGAATTGTTTTACAGGCGGTTATGTGCCAAACTATTTCTTGGCCTGGACCAGATGCCAGTCAACCAGGCGAGATGCCAGGAAGTTACTGCTTCCAGTTCAGCCAAGAAATAGTCTAATACATAACCACATGTAAATTATGGGAGCTAGTGCTTTAGATTTTGTTACGTTTGGAAAGAGCCAGCTTCCAGTCTTGATGTTTAGTTAGCTGACTGCTGGCAATAGTTTCATACAGACAAGGGAATGGTATCAAGCTTCTCATCCAACTCTTGACAAAAAACTGGTGAGTGTCTTTCCCAAAATATCAAACGTCTCCTCTAAACATGAGCTGTGAAAGCCTCATTGGTATAATAAGTTGAATTAATTGTAAAAACAAAATAAATAAATGGATGATGTGTTCACTTGTGGCATGTCAGACAGAATAAATGATTTTGTTTTCCTGGCTGGTGAGAAGGTTTCATTACTGAATGCTTCCTGCCTCATATGCTGTATGTGCAATGGAACTGGTATATGTTTTATTTTAGCAGGACTACTTGCAGAAATTACCACATCATAAATGCTGGAGAATTTCCAAACATAAAATATCTTCTATACAAGAACAAATGTATTATTACTATAATAATGAAAAATAGCTGGAACTCACTGGTGATGCACTTATGATGCACTGGAAGCCAAAAGGTAAGTCAGATTGAATTCAGATGTTTAATGGAGAGGCAGTCAGTCGGAAATAAACTTGTCTGATGTGAGTTCAAATGATGGTTAGCCACTACATATGAGGGAGAACACTCAATAATGTAATGGTTTAATCCCTTAATATCGTAACTCTATGACAAGCATATCGAACAGGCTCTTTCCCTTACAATCCTTCTCCAAGTACATGTCCATGAATAAAAATGCAGTTCACTGGGTTCTCAGGGGCCCATCAGAAGTGGAGCATGTAGTTTACCCATAGTGGTTAGTTTCCAGGGCAACTTGAACCTTTTTTTCTTTTCTTCTTTTTTTCTTCCTGTTTTGTTTCAAGATAATGTGCAATCAACTCTGAAGCACTCTTAGCTAATTTCTCCAAGTGAAATGAATATTACCTGTGATGATTAAGTATTATGTACTGAAGCTATTCATACCATGATACATTCACCATTCCAGTTCAACTTGATTAATGCCACAGCTTGTACTTAACTAATTTGGAAGAAACACTTATGACTTCTTTTATAACTTCAGGTGTCCAAACACCTTTATCATGCAATGTGACAAAATGTGGTTCCACTTTTCATCTACTGTATTACTTTTATAATTGACTTTCAACAAGTATTATCAACAAGTAAAACTTTTTACTTGTACTTTAATTGAGTATTTTTTTCATGTCTCTAAATCCTTCTATTACGTTACATTTGAAGCTTTAGTTAGTTTAGTTAGATCCTTGATGAAAATAATGAATCTTGTACAAAATTGAATGTTGTACAAAATGACTACAATTAGTGTAGAAAACACACCTCAACCACCTACAGTAGCAAAATTCAATACAATAAAAATAATAATAATAATAAGCTAACAACATACACTAGTACAACAGTTACAGTTTTTTCTGCAGCATTACAGTTTTTGATACTTGCATTAACTAATTTCTTTTCAGCTAATAGTGAGATTAGTGAGTGGGTCTGTTTCTTTTAAAACAACAGCTGTTGTATTAGTACTTAAATTACCGATTTGAATACTTCCTGTTCCAACTGTGTTGTTATAAATCCACTGAGCACACTAATGTACTTTAAATGGCCCACTCAGCAACACCCCTGCTATTTATCTAGTTCCAATATTCAACAAACAACCACTAGCGTTAGCAAATAATTTTTTGATCATCATCAAAAAATGTTTCATTGCACAGTTGGAAAAGTGCAGTCAATGCAGTCAACTTTTCCAGGAAAACAGTGTCTTCCACAACACCACCAAGTCATATTATGTTGTCCATCACAATATAAGCTAATAACAAATTTAAAAAATTTGTATACCAGTAGCATGCTGTTCAGTCCACCAAGCAACAAACACAGTAACCTACACTATAAGTGGCTTAAATGTGATAAATGTTCCTTTAGGTTTTATTCTGACATAATGGGGCATTTAGAGAAAGAGCCAAGATTTTAAGGAGGAAGAGTGTTTTCTGTTTTCTCACAGGCTGTATTAGTTAAGGAAATTAAAAATGATTTGGCATTTAAGTCTTAATTAATCATGGTGACAAGGTTTTAAGTTGTTTTACCTAAATTTAGTCCATGCTTTATCTTAAATATTTTACTGGTGGAAATTCTTTTAAACATAAGGTTATTGTGTTTCTATGTTGTTGAAAAGTTTTTCTTACTTTTCTTTTGCACTAAAGTGTATTTAATCTTAATCAGACCAACAAGGTGTGCATTTCATCTGCCACTTCTCATGTGACTATCATGTGCAATACAGATGTCATTCATGAGTGACTGAACCCTTGCATGCAGCTGGAACAGCCAACTCTGTCTCTTAAAAATGACATTTCTATACTATGGGCTGCTGTGGGTTGCGCATCGTGGAGGTTACCACGTGTCCTTGGGCAAGACACTGGACCCCAGTTTACATCATGCCATCAGTATATGTAAACAGGTTCATCAGAAGCAGTGTTGGGTGCTGATGGTGCACACCATTTACCATTTATACAACCAAGCTGCAATCACAAACACTTGGATTGTGTTTCCTGTTCACATGATGTGTACATGTGATGACACAGTTTAGCTGTATACGAACTTAATTTTTAGGAGACAGGACTGTTTATTGTGATTATTCTGTTGTTTTTGGAAAAACTTGCTCACTTGCCATCCAGTCTATCACTGACCTGACAAATTGCCAAGCTGTTCTCCTGACCTCTTACGTACTCACCTGTATCCTGTGTTAACATTCGCTTCACCAACCCTGAATTTGAATCTTTCAGTGATCAATACCTACAGTAAGAACTATTTTCTATATTGCTTACATCTCCTCCGAAAACTTGAACACTCACTTGTTGTTCTCTGTGTAGATGCTGACCACTCCACCCACCTTCAGAGGGTGTTCCTTCTCCACCGCCGGTACCTGTTCCAGTCTCCGCGTCACTTCCACTGACAGCTTTGAGATCATTGTTCTTTTAAATTAACTTTCTAATGCTGATCATGTTTGCCTATCTTTAATTTGGGTCCAGTTCTTAAAACAAATCCGTAACGGAACAATCTGGCCACCACTGATCTGTCAATCAGAGTTGGCAAACAAAAGTTGAAAATGGTGCATGTGCGAAAATTGCTTTGATAGGTGCTTATGGTTTATGTTGATTACAGAATTGTTGTATCTAACTTTTTATGGTCCAGACTTTTTTCAAATACTGTATAAATCTAACGTTGTAGGTGAGAGGGTTGTATACAGGATGCTTTATATACAAACACATGCTTACCCAATGTGATTACAGTGGTTTGGGGCTTTTTTCACTCACAGGGTGAAGAATTCACATGCGTGTTGTGAAGTGGTTTGAGAAAGTTCCAGAGGTGCTCGACCTTCCAGGACTCACAGATTCATGAGGCAGGGCTATTGATTTAAAGAGGTGTAAAGGCCCTTCTCCTGCTGAGAAAATTTAATCATGTCAGAGGGCCACTGTCAAGACACTGTCACTGACGCCATAGGACACTTTTATGTCAACGGGGGTTAGACAATTTTACTTTCACCTTATATTGCAGAGAAAAAATGATTTCTGAGAGAACACCACCAGGAAAAAAGATCCCAAAAACAGGTTAATATGAACATTTAGTATTTGGAAATACAGTATGTATGAAGTGCTCCAACACGCATGAATTTACATTCTGCTCAGTTTTCCTATCTTATATATTCAGGAGCTGTGCTCATCCTCCCAGAGAAATCCAGTGGTAGAGTTCTTTACTCTGTTGACTAAGCTAATTAAGTTTTTAAAAATCATCAAATCAAAGCAACAGTGTGATTAATTAATAAACTTATATCAAAGCACAGTTATCTCTATCTAAATGTAGAATTTCTCACGGAAACCTCAATATTTCACTACCTCAGTGTCATACAAGGTCTAGCAGTGCATACCAGTAGGTGAGCATGCTCAGACTAATTTCACTTCCTTTTGTGAATGGCTGATTATCACAATCTGTGGCTTAGGATCAGGGCAAGCAACAGTGTAAAGCCCTTCAGAGTGAGCGAAAGACAAGCGGAAAGCGTCGACATGGCCCAGAAAAATAACTGTAAGTTGATGCTCTGATAATCTTTTATACCTTTTTCAAGTAGTTGAGTTGATTATGAACAAGAGTGCTAATAAGACAGCTAGGGTGTAAATGAATGGCACTACTAACATGCCTGGATGACATATAACACATTTCACTAAAACTAAAGCTCTCTTGTTTTGTTGCCTCAGGTTTCTCACCTTGCTGTGATTTTCATCATTAGCACTTTTGAGGCCTAATTGTATTGCATCTGAGGATGACTCACTCTTGAAATCTTGAAGAGACACAAAGCTATACTACTTTTAATTGTGCTTTTCACCTCGGGTTGAAACACCTATGTTTCAACTTTATGCAGAAGAGAGTTAAATTAAAAATGAATGGATTCAATTGAATAGCTTTACTGGGCGTTTTATTTTTCAACTAGTTACATGAGCCTATTGTGAAATCCAGCAGGAATTTCTTATTGCAACAACAGGCAGATTAGTCTCACTGAGCTCTCATTCTCTCCCTCCCTCTCTTTCTGTCTCTCTCTGTAATGTACAGTTCAAGTCTCCATTAGGGAATACAGACCCTCAGATCAGCATGGGGTCATCTCCTTCTTTCATGATGGGATACTTGAACATGTGTACCCAGCTTTCTTCAAGGCCATGCGCCATCAAGACCACATTGGCATTGTTCTGAGTCTTTCTATGGCTGGCTATGTGCTAGGAGGTAGCTCCTACTTTCAAGCTTTACTCTTTGGCAGTGCATGGGCAGGCCTCATTTATTACTGCTGCCATGAAATCTACGAAGACTACATGACGAGCCGGATGAACACAGACATGGCCGACATTGAAACCAACTACCTGGAAAACCCAGATAATGGTTTCTGGGTGGCGGAGGCAGACGTTGATGGCCGGTCTAAAGTGGTGGGGATAGTGGCAGTTATTGGGAAGAGGCGAGAGGAAGAAGGTGAGAAGTTCGATGACTGGAATGGAGAACTAATGCAAGGAGAGTCAGAGTTTGCCCAAGATGCAGGAGATGGGAGTTACGGCGAGCTGTCCCACACAATTGTGAGGTTTCCATGGCGGCGCAAAAACGTGGGCTCACAGTTGACACAGAAGGCCTTGGACTTCTGCAAAGAACATGGCTACACCCATCTTGCTGTGGATGTCAGCTCCCCACAAACAGCAGCCATCGCTCTGTACCAAAAGTTAGGCTTTGTTCAAACTGCATCCCACAGTAACACACATGTGAATTGCTGGTTCTCGAAATTGGCCAGAATAAATGTTATGCGAATGGAAAAGGTAATTTAACCCTAAATGAGACTTCTCAGCAGCTGATACAACCTCAAATGTACAGCACATTAAGATTGTTTCAGTTAATTTATGCTTCGTGTCTCATTTAGTGCAAAAATCTCTGAGTGATGTCTGGTCTCCAGCTCACTATCATGGTAGCTTGAAAAAAATACATTAAATTTCATGTTTTTTGCCCACAAAGCAGCACTAATGATCTCAGTTTCCTTGTATTTCTACTTGCCTTGATGTATTATGCATACACCTGCACCCCTGACAGCCCGTTGCCCACCACCACAAAAAACAATGAGACAATTAGTCAACTTCTCTGTTTGGTCGAATTAATTTATAATTTTCTTTGAGAAGAAAATAAATCTAAATAACGTATGTTACATTAATTATTGGACATTAAACAGAATAAACAGTATTCCAATTTAAGTATCTATTGTTCTCCTGTCCACTAAGGAATATAAAACTAGGTGAGAATATGTGAGAAAGGTGAAATTTAGTCATTTGGAAGCAAGAGAAGTTTCTTTTAAGCCTCTTTCCAGGGAGAAGTTGAATCCCTTTGCCTCAGAGGAATTAATGCCAGCTGACTTCTAAGACCTCACAACTCTTTGCTTAAAATACCAATGAAAAATGCAATAGTATCAGGACATTGGGAGGTTTAAAATTCTTTGGAGCTAAAAGACCTCTGTGTGAGTGTGTGTGTGTGTGTGAGTGTGTGTGTGTGTGTGTGCGTGTGTGTGTGTGTGTGTGTGTGTGTGGTGAGGCATAAAGAGAGGATAAAGACTTCAGTACTGCAATGCATTTAGGTCATCAGACACAAGTAAAATACTGTGATTATCAATGCCAAACAATAGTGAGAAAGCTTAAGTGTTTCTATATTGGTGGTTTTACGTCAAGGATCAACTGTGTCAAGTGAGCTTGCTCTGTTACAAAACAGAAACTATGACAGTTGGCCAGTATCTCTGAAACAATATAAACAAGGAGTCCTCCTGTCACCTACACTGCCTGGCGCCTGCAGTATATTCCCTTAATATACCTATTGTCAGCCATGAGCATTGTGCAGAATCAGCTAAACAACTTAGAGTTACAATTTTTGTAACCTACATTGCCTCTGATATCCACCCAAAGGTGGCTCCAATTTCCAAAATATTATCAGTACCACACAGTAGCTGCTTATGTTGAAAGAGTGTGGATCCACGGACAGTAAGCCTGTAAGGGAAAACATCAAGCAGCCAGTGTGTGCAGTGACAGGTGTGGCCTAAATGAGTTTCAAGAGGCTATACTGTATGGAAAAAGCTGCCTGGCACTGAGACACTCACAGCATCAGAGGCCGTCGGGCATCAATCATTCTTGCTGAGGCTGTCAGAATAAAAAAAAAATCAGGCTGGTGGCCAGCAGGCTGGTGCTGAACTAGCCAGAGGAAGATGAGCTTCAATTCTGGCCAACCTGTTGTCATCCTCACACAATTACCAGTACAACCGGCCTCAAGGTAATGACAGCTTGATTGTAATTCCTCTCATACACACGCTTCACAGATGAGTCAGTTTTGAGGGAATGTTAGATGAAAAACCTTTTCAAATACTCTCACAAAAGTCAGAATAGCTGTAGCCATAGTGCATTAGGTGCTCACCCTCTTACAAGTTTTCACTTTAATAAAGTGTAAAGTAACATAAAAAGTAGACTTAATGTGGCTCACAAAGTAAATTTAGTTAATTACAAATATGAAAGAAAAAACTGTTTCTTTATGTTTTCACCACCTCCAGGTCAGTATTTAATACTATAGACTACAGCTTACATCAAATTAATATTCAAATTAGAGATCCATAATAATCCATCATCCACAGCACAAGGTTGTCTAGTTCTTTGACATGGCCAGTAGGAATCTGGTAATTACAGAAACTCTGATGTGACATGAAGGCAACATTAGCCTGAAGGTATAGCTACTTTTTAGTTTTAAAAGAAGTCTTTTATTCTATTTAGCATTTTTGTAAACTCATCTAAAGTGCATTATGCTAATCTAACAGCAAAATGAAGAAACCAGACCCAGTGATGTTGGTTTTTCCCCATTCTTCTCTGCAAACCATGCGTGAGTTGTCTTTTTCAAACTCTCAGCTGGACTGAGATCTGGACTCCTGGACTAGTTTCCACGATTAGTCCCAACTGCTTGAATAAACACTGATTAAACCAGTTATGTGGTTTCTAAAACCAAAACACTACACCAGTGGTAATTCATGTGTGTCTTATTAAGGCCTGTATGCCCAGTATTTACTTCTAAATTACTGCACACCAGAAAGTAAACATGTATTTCATGCTCACATGAAAGACAAATACATATTACATGTGATTTGATTTGACTTTCATCTAATGACGTCTCTTGATTAGTGTCAAAAAACCTGCACTGAATCTGCTTTGATTCAATGTTGTCAAACAATAAAAGATGAAAACTTTCTGGATGGTGTGAAATTTCATTTTTCATGGACGCATGCATGCAACAGCTGAGAGATAATTGGATTTCTCAGCATACTTAATGACTTGACTGACTTCACAGAGGATCTTCACAAGTTTGTAGTCCAAGTTTACTCAAACATTTTTTTTTTCCTGTTTTGTTTGTGTCCTTTTTTTAGGTAGAGGAGATTAATACATAACAACACCTAAAGGGGCTTTTCATCCATCCATCGTTATTAGACTAGAGGCCTTTCCAGTTTGAGATAACATATAGATCGATCAAATAGGCAGACTCTCATCAAAGGATGAGCTCAAGAAATCCAATTGGAAAGCATCTCTTTGTCCACTATTTTTAGGGTGGGATGGTGTGCGTGTGTGTGTGTGTGTGTGTGTGTGTGTGTGTGTGTAGACAGGGATTATCTTGAGCGTTCCTGCGCACATTGGCATTCTCACCATAAGGTATTTCTTGTTGTATCTTATTACTTGCATCAAGATCGAAGACATCCAGCTTATCATAGGAAAAGAGTTAATATATCTTAGGGCAAACTTTGATGACACTTTTCAAAGTAATAACAAAACAAGTAATCAGTATTACAAAGAGTGTCTGTGTGTGTAAACAGGTTTGTCTCTTTTTATATATTAGCTGCGTTATTGAATAGGCGAAGATTATGGAGATTAATTGCATCAGGATACCAGTTGCTTATGTGCTCTTGTCTGAGAGCCATAGTTAGATTTGTTGGGATCATACATCATCACACACTACTCACCACTGCCTTGCATAATCGCTTTTCATCTTCTTTGTTGCACTGCGGGAAGTTACATTTTTGGCCTGCGCCGCTGAACCTCACTGCACAAGGCAACACCTAGCCAATTACTTTAGATATTAAAGTAACAAAGGCATGCCAAGCACTTACACAAACATATAACTTTATCCTGCAATGTCAGTTTTCTGCATTTCAGAATTCTGACATCATGCAGAATCTGCACTTCCTTTCAGTGAATAAATGGACAATTATACACCGCATGGTTCAAGAATGATAAATATGTTTTTCTGTAAGAGCAGAATATTAGACCAGAGAGCACACTCTGAGACACTAACAGGTAAAGAATGGGAAACAGGGGAGATATGTTGAAATTACAGCTTACAATACAACACTAGAACATATATGGAAGCATAATTAGTGTCTCATTACCATCCAAGATTGGAAGTCAAATTACAGAGATACATGTGGAATTAGATGTAGCTAATGAGTTGGTATTAAATGTTTACACCACAGTGAACCTCCACAGTACATCGTGGATAAATGTTCCAGACAATGTTAGGCAGCATCTCGTTTGCTCAGCTCCGGCTCAAGTGCAAGAGGACTGTGGGGATTTGGTCAAGGAAGTAATTGGACACAACAACAACCGAAAAATTGATCACAGCTGCTGTAATTAGGACAAATATGGGGCAATCAATTTTTTTCATGTTTCAGGCTCAGTGCTGACTTACCCACAATATCTGCATTGCAATGTACAAGAGTTTAACAATTATAGGGCGATCCTCTTATTGTATACTGTACTTATAATGATTCAGCCATAATTTAGCTTAACGAAGCAAGAGTACACAGTAGGGTAAGAGTTCTGTACATTATAGCATAAGACTGGCTGTATGACTGAAATGTGAGTTTAAATACAAGGAACTGTACAAAAATTATAGGAGTGGGGTGAGGGGTAAAGCTCATATTTCACTTAATAATTAAAAGCAAGAGCCTCCCAATTGCTCACTGCAACACCCTCCCAGCAAAATCACCAAGCTATAGTGGAGATTTATGGCAAACCCAAGAAAATAGTAAAATAACCACAAAGTTTTCAAGTGAATTCATCAATTAGCAGAAAAGTTTGCTTTATATGTGATCTTGAACTTGAAGAATATTGTTTATTGAGTCTGTCTTCCAAGAAGAACGACAAATCAGTCCCAAGTCCAAGTGTCCCAGAACAAATAACTGTATGTATGTTTCCATTCAAGGGCTGAAGACCTTTAGAGGCTTTTGTGATTATCACGGGACCAAAGGACGAAGTGAGGTGACAAAACATCAGAGTCAAATATAGCAGATTGTTGTTTACTTGCCATTTCAACAATTATATTATATAATTTTACTATTGTAACTGCTGTATAATGAAGAGCAATTCCACTTTGGCAAAGCTGTAATTTTAATCCAAACTGCAAAGGAAAGAGGTCATATCTTTCTGCACTGCATCTGTGAAGTGCTGCTGCTACCATTTTGAAAAACAATTATGGACTGCAAGTTTACATCCGAGGCTGTCATGGGTGGTGTCTGGGCCAAGCCTGGGGAGGGACTGTGTCCTTGAGACTCGAAAGGACATCATTACAAGCGTGAATTTCAAATGGACCATCCAAGGAGTGAAAGGACAAAACAGGAAACTGAAAAAAATGAGTAAGTGCACTTCTATCTTACTTGGTGTGTGTCTACATTCACCAGAGAGTCATACACATGTGCAGAAATGGTTTTGTATGGTCAACATTCATCCCTGCTAGCTCTTTATGACTCCTGTTAATAAATGTAGAGCTTACGGTGATTTACATGTCATATAAATGTATTTGTGGTTAGACAGATTGCATAAGAACTCAGTTTTTGAAGTACACTGTTGCACTATAAGGTTATGAACAAAGTACATATTTTGATTTAGAAGACTTGTTGCATGGGTTAAAATCATAAGACAGATTCTACTTTGCTGTACTTCTGCTTCTGTTTATGATGCAGAGCGACTTATACATTTATTCTGTTTATACGTGCCTTTAGTTCTGTTTGTTGCTTTTTGATGAGAAAAATAAAAACCTATTACAGAGGCAGAAACATTATCTGAGTTTGGCCAAATACACGTTTATTCCACGTTTGTTGTTAACTTTATGACAAAAAAAGTATGATTAGATTTTTTCACTATAAATCTTAGATGGAAAGCCTGAAATCCTACCCTCTATCCACCCCCAGCCTCTAATAATTTTTATACAGTCCCTAACTAACAACATTTGACAAGCGTAAGTCATGATCCAATATATTTAGGAAATCATTAATTTCTAATAGTCTACAGCATAATTCACCATATCTCTAAGATTCTAGAGGTGCTGAAGGAAGTGGAGAAAATAATCCCCATCACAAATGGCCAACCGAAACCATTAAAATCCAGCTTTGATTGATCTCTATATTAACTCAAAACTTCTGAAGTTATTTGGCAAGTAAGTTGGAAGACAGTACTTTATCACGCATATTCAATGACTCACGGATTAAGTTGTGCTGCAGTGAGGATATCTGGCACGTGTCACAGAACTGAAGAGAGGAGAGGATAATGTCCCAGTCTGAGGGTGATGAGATTTGTGCTTAAAGCGAGAGGAATAGACCTGTTATGGACTTTGATTTCTCCTCGAGGAAATGACTGTGAGGATACACAGCCGTCACCCTGTTATGGAGCGCTTGTTGCCATCTGTTATGCAACTCCATACATGCCAGCTGTCATATCAGGATAGATTAGGTATTCGTTAGCAGTGTTGCTGTGTGTACTAGGTGTTATACCCTCTTATACCTTCGAGGCTGCATCTATATCGCTTGGTTTCATTTTAGTCAATTTACATGTATGAACAATTCTTGCAGTTGGTGCATATTTCAAACTGACTATTAAAGTGTCAGATTAAACCTATTATTTTTCTGGGATGCTGACATATTGGCAAGAAGTGAGGACAGTTTATGTTTATAAATCTTACACGCTGTCTGTTCGAAAGCTTTGTGTTTTCTTCAGCCGGTTGTCACTGTCTGCACTGAGCAATAAGACAAAACACAGTGTGACTGGAGAAAGTGCAAGGTGAGATGTGATCTCTAAAGTGAATCAAATGGTTCACGCTCTGGGTATTGACTGCCTTTGGAAGCTTAATGGGAGATTTAATAGGCCCAGACAGAGAAACAACTTACATTTTTCATGATGCTGTTTCTCAGGGGTATTAATGTTTGGACAAGCTGACAAGCCTACGCGATATTTATAAGCAACGTGTTGTGGATGCTACAATTCAAGAGTCTCGGAGGATCATTTGGGGATGGAGTCTTTCTTCTTGAGCAGAGGGCTGAAAGGGATTTCTCTCTTGAAATAAAACACAGGAACACCTTCACGGATAAAATAGGCACTACTGTGCAGTTCCTTTGAAAAGTATCTCTATGAATAAATACCTTTTGCACCATTTATCACAAAGAGCCTGCAACAGTACATTTCAGGTTCAGTATAATTCTCCTTGTTTGGTCAAATAAGAGAAGATCAGACACAATTAAAACACAATGCAGAATTTGTGCATGATGGATAGACAGTGGTTTACATAAGCATAGGTTTACATAGACAGTTTGGGAGTATAGGTTTTCATGTTGTCCTACTGTCATTTGTGCTGCAGTAACAAATCGATTTAGAAATTACATACATTTAGTGTTTTCTTGCAATAAATGATGGAAACTTTGAATTGAAAAAGTCAGAACATTCTCTCCCTAAAATAAGCAGCCTTAGAAAC
>JAUBNQ010000026.1:21759099-21769143 GCA_032353495.1 Ctenopoma kingsleyae | reverse complement strand
ACTCCTAATGCGATAATTTTTTTGTAGGGAACTTAATGCACTGGGTGGATTTTTTTTTTTAACCAATTAAGTACTAAAAGAGCTTGAGCTGAGTTGGTGCTTCAGGTGGATGGGAAATGTACAAACTGCAGTTGTGTGCAACAAAAGCTCTTTGGTTAAGAGAAAGACTGAGGTTTTGTTAAAAGTTTAGTAAACACATATGAAGTGAATGTTATTTTTTTCTGTTAAGCCAGACCACCTTTTCCCTAACCTTAACCACGTGCTGTGAATGCCTAAACCATAAACCATAAGAAAGTTAAATAACACTGTAGTCTGACAAAGTGAATCATGTAGTGCAAGATCTAATATTTTGTCAGAAAAAAAACATACTGGTTCATAACATTTCACTAATATGTTCAGTATAAATATATTTGTAACTTATGTTATTTGTTAACATATCTTGATTATGTTAATAGAAAACATAATGCATAGAAAACATAGAAACATAATTTTTAGGAGACATTATTGGGAGTTTCTAGTCACCTGCTGAATGTGAGTTTATTATTCGTCTTATAGCTCTGTTTGGGTCTCCACCAACTCTTCCAGCATGTTCACCAGCTAGTCACTAAGACTGAGAGCTTTTTCACTAAAAGCAGACACTGAAAATGCTGTCGATGAGAGCAGTCCGAGTGTATCAACATTGTGAGGTTGAAAGCGTTAAAACCAAAACATGAGCTAAAAGACACTATAATGCTGAGCTGAGTGGAGCCACACAGCTGTGAATTTTTCATCATTACAAGCAACACCTTTCACATACAATCAGTTTTTAATATCAAAAAGTATAGATTATAGCCACTTTACATAAAGTGCATTTGTTGCCTAGACCCCACCATACATGGGACTTGATGTGATGTTTGTCCCATTCTCCAGAGTTATAGTCCAACTGAAAATGGCAAGTTGAATTACCATTGAACAAAATCCAGGCAACAATTATTTTTCCCTCAAAATGCATTTGGCAGGACACATCGGTGGAATATAAATGTGATTTCTAGACAGGACTGAGAAGCAAGGTTAACTGACCACTACAATTCATCAAAAGCAAAATATCAGTATCAGCAGTAAGCCTATGATGATGATCAGAATGTGATGAAATCTGACCTCTGATCATGGACTGTTTATGACACAATGGGCTCCTGGGCAAAGACATGTAAAAGACTCCCCAGCCCCCGACAATGGAGCAAGACATCCAGCCTGAAAGCATACAAAACAACTACAAAATCACTTTGTATCTCTTTGTGGTTGTGTGACATCTCAGTGTCTCTTTGTAGTTGTTTGGCATCTCTTTGTGGTCGTTTTGTGTCTCTTTGTATTTGTTTGATGTTTTATTTTAATCATTTGGCAGGTCTTCGTGGTCATCCTCCATCTCTCTGTAGTTGTTTTGTGTCTTTTTGTGGTCCTCTGTGTCTCCCCTTTATGACTGTCTCTCTTTGTACTTGCAAAACGACAACAAAGATTTTTGCATCTCTTTGCAATTGTTTTGTGTTTCTTTGTAGCTGTTTATGTCTCTCTGTAGAGATTTGGTGTCTCTTTGTAGTTGATAGTATGTCTCTAATCCATTTCTTTGTGGTCATTTTGCATTTACAGTATTTCAGTGACATTTTTCAGGTGAAGTCCAGGGGGTCCCTGACCCTTTGGCCACTGGGCCTATGCCCTAGACCCGTTCAATAATCCATCTGTTATGGTTCATCATGGTCCATTATCATAGTTCTGATATCTAAACACACATTGCAATGAGCAGAAATCTCCATTTTTATGAAATTTATTTGTTCCATCGAGTAACATCAACAAACACAGATCTTACTTATCAGTGACGTGCACCACTTTCAGCCTTCTTGCTTGATCAACTCTTGGGCTGGAACAATCAGCTTCAAAGAAAATACCCACTGAATATTTAGCAATGTGAATACTTGGTGATTATAAGTCACGCAAGTAACACAGGCATAAACAGTTCACACCAAAAAGGCAGATTTACTTGAATGCAACAGTTGTCACGAAAAAAATCAGTATGCTAAACGTATTCCGACATGTCAGAGTTGGAAAAAGTTCTTTTGAGATGTTTTAGTGTTTCTCTGTGAGGCTGCTTGAGTGACAGGAACACAGAGTAGCGATAGGCAAAGTCTCTTTCATCTGGACGGGGACTCAGCACTTCCAGAGAATGTGAACGATTTCCAAAGGCTTATTTCCTCTCTCTGTTGTGATCCGTTTCCATCTATCATATTTCAACCACTTGCCAAGATCCAACCAATGCAGCAGCAATGTTTTGATTATACAGTGACAACACATTATGAAGAAGTCAGTGAGCTTACAATCTTCTTTTCTTTTTTTTTTTTTACAGAGGAAAAACAAGAAAGCCAGAAAATGTTGAGTACTGCCATCCACCAACTAGGTTTCCCTTCTCCAGCTTTAGGTAGACTTTGTCCTCCTTTTCTAGATAAAGAAGAACTCCATTGGTGGCCGCTTCACGAGTTACGTCTTTGTCACCCGCAAAGGCAGAGATGACTGGTTTCCCATTCAACATCAAGTTCACCTGGACAATCCAATAGAAATAACAATTAGCAACAATAAAGGAGATTCTGTATATTTTATCACACTTTAATTGGATCACTTGCGCATATAAAACCAGTAAATTCACACTAAAGGACTGTATGAAAATTAGTAGTGAGGGAGGTAATTGATGGAGGGAGGACATTTCTTGCAAAAGTAGATTTTTTTTTTATGTTTCTCATTACAAATGTAAATTTTATGATAATCACTATACTGAACTACTTCATATAGGACCTTTAAGAATAGTGTCATATAAGCTTTCAGCTCTGTAATTAAAAAAAGTCTACAGAGAATTAATTACAATAAAATAGTGAAAGTATAATAAAATAAATTTGAAAATAAAAAACATGAAAAACCATATATTTGAACTGAGGGCTAACATTATACTTATTTAAAAGGATGAATGATAATATTAAAATATTATTATCATTTTTTTATTATCTATTAGTAGTTAATCAAAAGTTAATGTTAGGGTATAGATTTTTTGGTCCAAAACTTTTCTTATACATGTGTGTGACGCTTTGAGGTATGAAAGATAAGTTCATGCATTGCTGCGTCTTGAGCGTGTGCTAACATAACACAGGTGCAAGCTGCGATCTGAGCATTACAGGTCGGGTTACTATAGCATCAAACAACCTCTTTTGTTTGGACCCTTTCACGCCAAACAAATGTGCTGCAGTGTCAACTTATTCAGAAAGGAGTTCTCCTCCATGAGTGATTAAAACGGTCCATATCACATTTTGTGTGTTACTGTGTTACAGCGTAACTCGTTCTTTCAAGCGTTCTTAAGTTTGTTTATGACTGAGGTCGTGGAAATGCTCTGAGCTTCAACTAGCTCATATAGCCATATGGCCATGGTCATCCAGGATGTGTGTTTGTAACATGTGGGCCAGGTGGAGTCATTTGCATCAGCATACTTGCATGAAACATGTTTTGGGCCTTTAAAGTTTTTTAGTTTTCCCTTATTTAGTTACTTAATCTGAATAGATTTATAATCATATTGTCATTTTATTCTTTTATTTGCTGAAGGGTTTTAAAGTAAAGGTAAGATCTAGTTAAAATATTAATCACTCTCTTGCTTTTTAAAAAGAGAGATGGTTCCACCCTCTCCGCACCAGTCATTTTCTTACAATCCCTAAAAACAGATTTTGTTCCAATCCAACAGGAGAGCATGTTTACAACAGAATCAATGACACAGCTCTGTGAAATAGAAATAAAAATCTGATACCTGTATGGTTTGACTCTGGTACACTTTAATGACATGGAAGTTAAAACTGTAGACTCCTTTTCTCGGGGACAAAAATACTGATTCAAATGTGAAGTAGTTTCCTATATTCACAAGAACCTGAGAGAGGGAGAAAAAGCGCACAGTGACAAAGGTGTTTACACATCTCACACTTCAAAAAAGGCTTTAATTTCAATGGGGCTTTAGGATTAACTATGTAAATATGAATCCAGCCATGCGCAGAGGATTCACCACTGAATACCAGGCCTCCTCCCTCTGCAGACACAAACTAAGAGTGACACACTTCAAAAGATATTTAGCTGAACTTCTTCTCAATGGACCCAGCTTTTCCTAGTCCACAAGAAAACAAGACTGACAAGGCAGACCCTGAAAAGAATCAGTCGGTGACATGTAGAATAACCTAATGAATATTATAAATCTGATAAATAAATGCAAAACAATATCCAGTCACTCATATACAGCACATCACATGTGTGTCAAGAGTTCAAGCAACCTACAGTTGAATAATGAACTTCTTTGGGTCATGCTGCGTGGAAGCAGCAAAAGCTCCTCTCATTACCTGCAGAGACACAAACGCTTCAGTCCCACCTGTTCCAAGAACAGGAACCCCTTTGCAGACCAAGCCAGGACCCTTGACAAAGGTTGCTTTCATATAGCAACAACATGCACATGCTCCACACCAATCAGATCACTTGCAATGCATAATGACAACAAGAGCTTATGTTATGCAATTGAAATGAGAGGGCAGAGGATCAGCTGAGTGATATTGTAACAAACACCTTTCTCTGCCCACCGCTGTATGACTAATCCCATTCCTGTTGTTTGCGCTGTTGCTCCATTTGTTTGGGTGTATTATGTAGGTGAGGATGTGCGCGCCTGTGCGGTAGAGGGGTAGCTTGAGGCAGACAGGCGAGTGCGTGTACAGGCTCTGCAGGATGTCCCCCCACCCACCCCAGCCCCCCACCCAGACATAATCTAGTCTTCTGCTTGCGTGTGTTATGTGCGCTTGTACAGTAGCCACACGCCAAGTGCGACCAGACTCAAACTAAACTGTGGGCTTCCAGCTGCAATTACACTTTAATGTTAAGCATCAAAAGTCACAACTGAGCCAAAAGTGGAAGCTTCATTACAAAAAACACGCATGACTCAAATTCAGCATCATTTAAGACAAATGTAAGCGTTTGACAGGTAAGAAATCAGACATGAATTTGCAAAGTGCTACTAAAACTTAGACACTTTCTGTATCTATACTGTTCATAAAATGCGTCTTAACCTGGTCGAAGTAGATTATTCTTGTTTTGTTGCTCATCTCCGACGGCTCATGGTTGTTGCTCCGGACTGCAGAGAAAGCCACCTTGGAGTTGGCGGCGCGCACTGAGATGCCGAGCGGAGAGGACGAAGCCTTCCAGTCCGTGGTCGGGTTAGAGTCGCAGACCACGAGGCATTTGCCCTCCAGGACGATCGGCTCCGTGTCATTCTGAGCTCTCGCCACCTCAGAGATGACAGTCCAGCTGAGCATCAGTATGAGCGAATACACCATGGCTCTCTCTCTCTGTGACAGCTGTGGCAGCGCCGATTCGAAAAGAGAGACCGTGTCCTGCACCAAACAAGTTTCCCAGTCCCTTCACTGGTCTCCCCCCGCCGCAGACGCGCCTGACGCTGTGAAATTCTCTTATTGGGTCCAGAAATGTGCCATATCCGAGAGAAACAACCACCAACAAGAACAACACAAGAAACAATGTCGATCAAGTCCAAAGCGTCTTTCGCAATCAACCGGGAAACCAAAGATCACCGACTGTAGCCTGTGAGTCTCATTTTCAGGTAGACTTTATTTGAAGCTCGTGGATGAGACAAAAGTGGACCAAAATGAAAATGTTTTAAAGAAAATTCTTCCAGTGTGAGAGGTGAATCGGTTGATAAATCGCCTGTATCCCTCACCTCCACTCCGAGTAACACGCCTGACAACAGCTGTTCCCCGCAGTGATGTGCTGCGTGTGTGCGCGCCCAGCCATCCACTTTACGCACACACGTGTAGAAGTTATAATTAACTATCACCGCGTAATTTGCCAAAAGCTCACATCCTTCTCTCTATAAAATAGCATCCAACCGAAGTCTACATCCACTACATGTGTTAATTATAACAAAGATACATAAACGCATAAACAAATTCATAGAATAATTATCTTCATACATTTCTGAGGTTTTCCATTTTTGAGTGCCTCTTATCTAGAGGTCTAGAAGTACAGAACTGAATCTGCCCTCAAGCAAGAGTTTTATTTATTTTTGTTTCCTTACTCCTGCCTTTCCACGCTTTCTGTAGGTTTCACTGTAATGCAGTGACTCAACAAAATGTCATTTAGGAGGGCAATAAATGATGGTATCATAAACAATAAACAGTTCCACATTACTGTGGTGTACCACAGAGGTCAAGGATGGGGATTTTAAGCTCTTTAAATGGTTGTCCCAGCAACATTAACCACAGCTGTCTTCACTCCACCTGCAGCAAAACGTCAGGCTGTCTTTCTTTTACTGAATATGTATGGCAAAAACCTTCACTTCAGATTCATTCATCTCACCTATAATTTGCCTAATGATGTGGAAAAAAACAAATATCTACAGTGGCAGTGTTTGACTATAACATCAGTGATGAGTTGGGTTCGTGCATTCATCAAGCCCTGTAAAATTCACTTCTATCACCTTATGCAGCATTAAATCAACAAGTCATCCAAAGTGTCCTGTGAGAATATTGACAAGAGATTAAAAATGCGAGTACGTCGCCTCCGTCCTTGTGTCACTACAGGCTTCCATAAAACAGCGGATCAATGTTAACGTCCTTCCTCTGACTTACAAAGTGCTACATGGTCTGGCGCATCCCTCAGTTTTTAATCTAGAACTGCCTTGCAGATTAAAAATCATGATTCACTGATTGATAGACTGATAGTTACACAAGTTCTGTTGAACTGTGCAGAATTTAACCATTTCTGGGGTTTTTTCATTACACAGACTTTGGCTGTTGCTCTGAATACATAAAAACAGCACAGATTTTACAGATAACCATTTTCCTTCATGTGCACACCACCTCCTGAAATCTGTTGATGATCATATGTCATATCTATGTCAGATCTCTTAGAATGATCTTTTAAAACACTTTTCAGGCTTTGTGGGCTCAGGCTGATCTGTCTCAGGGTAAAAGTCCATGTGGCTGTTGGCTGTTCACTTTCAGCAGAGCAACAAAGATCAAAAAGCTGCAATTTAATGAATTTAATGAGAAAAGAAATTAATCTCCACACACACAATAATGTTCTTATTTTCTGTCAATCTATAATCCAGCAGGCTATTTGCCATTTGTACCGAATCGTTTTAGATCCTTGAATGTACAAATCTGACTTGTTGTCAGACACTGTGTTGTTTTTTGGGCATCAATCCATCTGTAAATAGAAGGCAATCTGAGGATATCACCACCCCAACCTGAACAGCTGCCATTTTGAGATTTGTGTCATCACCCAACTCTGACAAATGGTTCAGTGCCTAATGTCGTGCATGTCAATATGTTTCCATGGCAATAGAGTTTTCTGAGCCAAAAGGTGATGGTTTGTAACGTGCCAAGAAAGAAACACACATTTTTACACAGGCAAACAAAGTTGCTTAACTTTTATTTGTCACTAAACAGAAAGAAAAACTTTCTAGTCTAGTGGGACACTTGTGAAGAGAGCAGTTGAGAGATGTCTGACCTTTTCTTTAAAAAAACATATTTGTGCTGTGACAGGTAAAGATCGATATAAATATGTTAACAATAACTAGATACATTTTCTACAGTTCTGTACATCATTTACTCAGCTACTGTGCTTCAGTGTATATCATTTCAAAAGCATTTCAACATTTGAATTTCTTTTCATACAGATATATTTAAATCGTGCTGACAGCGTGTCAGACAACCACAAGAATATTTGGACTTTTGTTGAAATCATTTATTATTCGTTCTGTCCTGGTGATAACAATATTAATGAAGCTTTGGCAAAAATTCAATAAGGAAGATCTTTATACTCACTCTCTGGTGGGATTGCCTACTAAATCTATTCCGTCATTTCCGCTTTCCCACGCTGTCATTTTTCCCAACATAATAACTCGAATTTAATAATAATTTTTATTTAATGAAACATGAGAATTTTTTTTCTTTCACTTTGTTCAACAAGTCCTCAGTCTGAGTATTTACACATACATTTTGGCCAATCCAGGCATTAAAGACAGCGTGCAATAAAATCCTTGCAGAGGCTCACTTGAACACAGTAGCAGAAGGAGATAAAGTGTTGTTTAAGATGACATCATGTGAGCAGATATGTTTTAGTGCTGAAAGCAAACATTCAACATTTTTATTCTGGGTTATTCACCATTTCATTTATTTATTGAAAAGCGAAAAAAAAAATCTCTTAACTAGCTTGAGAGTCACTGTGTTACTGGTTTTCCAACTATCCCTGCCCTACTCACTGCTGATTACCAGAGTCACATGTCCCACACCAGCTCGATGAGATTCCAATCTGGTGCCTGAGCTGACCAAGCCATCTCCAGCAGCTATTCTTTAAATAATTCTTACAAAACCAGGAAGCGTGCTTTGGGTCGTCTTCCTGCAAAATAATGTTATCCTCAATGAGCTGTTGCCCAGGTAAAGAGTGGTGTCCATGCAGAGGATACCCTAGACATGATGCAGATCACCCACTCTCTCATTGCCAAAGTATCCTCAGATCATTATGTTTACACCTCATGCTTCACTGATGGTGTTTCACATTTCAGCACCTTGTTTCCAAACTTTTTCTTGCCAGTGTACATAATTATAGTAGTAGTAGCTGCATGGTTATTGTCAGAATTGTTAATTCACTTTCTCACAAAGATGGCTTCTAATTTATTAGAAAGGACTAGAAACCTGAAGGTCAAGAGACTGCCATTTTTTCATTAGCTGTTACTTGTTTTGATTTTTTTAAGGTGTAAATGATGCAGAATCAGCTGGACATGACATTGCTGTCCTTAGACAGAAACACACCTAACACTAAATATTTCAAGCACTTGTGTGTCAGAGCATCAGGCTGTGCTCAAGCTCAGTAATTCATTGGTTAGATTCATCCAGTCCTGGGTGTACAGCAATCTGCTGCATGTCGCTACCAAACCCAGCCTCCAGATAAGATGTCTCTAAAGATACCTAAACCTTATGTCTGTTACTAAACAAATAATATTACTGTCTGGAAGTTGAGCCATGAGAACTAGAGTTCTTTCTTGTTAGGTCGAGACATTTAACTAGTCATCCAAGCAGCTTTTTCATCCTGAGGAAAGTTGGAAGACCTCAGATTTACTTGAACATCTATGGTTTCTCTGTTTAAGTGGAAAATCCCTTCTTCAACCAAGGTCAAGGCTTTAGACACAATCTGCCTCCAGTGTATCATGCTGCCCTTTTATATATCCCCAGGAAATTCAAGACCTCTTTACTCATCCACCAGGAAGGCCACAGTTAATGACCCACTTTAATGGGGGTCTAAAGTTTGGGTCTATTACATCTACTCACACCTCCCTTCCATTGTCCACCTAAAATACCTGTTCAGGTCAGGTGAGAACTGAAACCACCCCTGAGGATAAATCTGAGCTCTTCTACCAACTTTCCTCAGACTGAAGAAACTACTGTACTTGAATGGCTAGTGAAACATTCTGACCAGCGGCGGCCCGTCAATAGGGGGCACTCGGGCACCGCCCCACCTGTTTCACATGAAGAAGAAGAAAATAGGTATCACATAAAATAATTTTAGAAAAACATAAAAAATTTAAATAAACGATGTATACATTATACAGACCACAAGTACTGTGTATAGTCTGCAAGTGTAGTTTAAAAAAGTTCTCTCACTCATTTACCCGGTCGTGTGACATATTTCCTATTCCTATTGGGCTATAACTGGTGCATGCACACTCCAATACAAAGTATAGGAGAACCAAAAAAGCACTGCAAAATACCAGGAAATTAAACCGGAAATTCACCGGAAATTCTTTAATTTACAGTCAGTCGGAGGAGCAGTTTTTTGTCGAGAATAATGCCAATTCAGTTACTCCACAGGAAAAGATGAAAGATTCTGGATGACATCAAAATGAAATAACTAACATGAGACAGAGGGAGAAATTACACTCGGTCTTTCTCCAGAAACTGGTCTGAGAAGAAGTCCTGGCTAACTGTCTGTCCT